>JANHGL010022773.1:37621-74380 GCA_024611195.1 Ceyx melanurus | reverse complement strand
AAGAAAGAAAGAAAGAAAGAAAGAAAGAAAGAAAGAAAGAAAGAAAGAAAGAAAGAAAGAAAGAAAGAAAGAAAGCAAGCTAGCAGGGTACTTGTAAAAGTCTGGCTCTTCACAGTAGCAAGCCTCTGTTATACAGCAGTATGCAATAAGCACAGATCACCTTAGGCACTATAACCTCTTGGAGTATTAACTTGTAAAGTCACAAATCAGAAATCTCAGATTGGAGTGATATAAACATAGTCCTTTTGTTTCAGTAAGCAGGGGCTGAATTTTGGTGAGTATCCTGATCAGCAGAGTAGGATCACAGCTGCCTTCTTGTCAAAAGAAAACAGATGTTTTTGTCAGGGACACAGGTAGGTACTCCGCACTGAAGTTATTGCTGTCAGGTGATGGCAATGAGATGTCTGCTTGTCTATTCAAAGAGGTAAATGCTTCAGTGTGATACAAGAGTATCAAGTATGGAGATGATGGGTCTAAAATTAGTCATGAGTTTCCCACAAGAAATAGGGAGATACTGTATTATACTGGCATGCTTCAAAAGGACCTGTGACTTTATTTTCACAGTTCCCAAATATTTGGAATTACATCATCATTTTGACAAATAGCAAATAAAAACAGGCCAAAATCAAAAGTATCTATGAATTTGGGTTACATAAAATAATCTGAAATATTTATCTTTCAAAATTAACAGTTTAGAGCAGTTTTCTTTTCAGTGCATTAATATTTTAGGGGTTCAGGTTCAGAATTCTAAGAATACAGAAAAATAGAGTTAACAGGCATCCAGGGAAGGATTGGGTTTAGGTGATTTTTTTTTCCCCAGTAATACATTGATGCTCAGTGGCAGATTTAGAGCAAAATATACAATTTTCCTTGGCAGCACTTAATTTATTAATGTGTAAGACTATGGTTTCTTTTCTTGTAATCCCTGCTTCATTCTATATGCTCATGCAACCAATTATTCCACCCCAAAGCACAGTCCAATCTGTGTGTTGAATGAAACATTGATCATGCCTTCTGGAAAATTAGTATGTGAGCACATAAAAGCTGGAGGAGTATCAGATACAGTACACTAAATTTTGATTGCATAGCAAACTCATTGGGCATACATTTCTAATTCTCAGTTCATTTAAATAGATACACTTAAAAAGTTTCCACGATGGCCAGAATGAAGGAAAGTGCCTATTCTTTCTCTTTTGTTTGTTTTTTTTTTTTATATGCACAGGAGTACTCACAAATTCAATTTCACATCTTTTCATACGTTCTTTGGCACACATGCAGCCAAACAATTTATTTGATGAAAGCATTTAAAAATGAAAAGTTTCTTGACACTTTTCCTCCCCCTTGTTTCCTTGTAGGACAACTCTGCTCCTAGGAAGTACTTTAAATCAGCTTGATTAGGAAAGCACTAGACTTTTGCACACCATTCCAAATTAGTTGTATAGTCACAAAAGAATGTCACACCAAAACCCTTGTCTAAGAGAGTTTCAGATGAACTCACCATAACCTTACATTCCTTTCATTGATTTTGTGGAGCATGTCTAAAATGATGGTAGCAGCACAGCAGGTGCATCAATGATGCAATTAAATAGAACAAATCACAATAATTGATTAAACATTACTTTTCACTTGCCTAGTATCTCAAGATAATGTTAGACTAACTCAATCTGACACTGTTAACTGTATATAAAAGATAGAAGCAATTTTTATTTTTCCTCCCATTTTTAAACTGGGCTATGTTTTGGCACTTAGTTAAATTGCGTTTTAAAGAATACCGATTAATCTGCAATTTCTCACTAGAACAAAGGAATTTGAATGAATAATTTAATCATTTTTTTTCCTCTCATGGCTTTTTTGAAGAATAGTTTATCTAAATGTTGTTTCTGTTTTGGAAATCAGAAGTGTAAAAATTTAGTAAGAAGGTATTTCGATCTGGAGTATATTTACACACCTTTTAACTACCTGATCTACAGAGGATTCTCTGTTAAGATTTTGTCTAAGTATTTTAACTTTTTTCTTCCAGCTAATGAATGTCACAATGTGTCATCAAATTAACTGCATTGGGTTTATGTGGCAAGGCTTTAGCTTCATGGAAGCTTCAGGTGTGGCTTGTGTGAGAAGGTATCAGGAGCTGTCCTCGTGTCAGAATGATCCTGTTACAGTTCTCTCCAGCTCCAAAACAGACTCACTGTTGGATAAAGCTGAGCCCACCACTGATGTCAGTAGTTCCTCTATGAAAACATATCTAAGTAAAGGTGATAACTGCTGTGCAACAGCAGTTGGGAGAGAGGAGGGAGAATATGTGAAACAACACTGCAGGCACCAAGGTCAGGGAGGGTGAGGTGTTCCAGGTGCCTGAGCAGAGATTCCCCTGCATGATGAAGCAGGCTGTGCTCCTCCAGCCAATGGAGCAGGCATCCACCCTCAGCCTATGAAGGACACCACAATGGCACAGGTGGACATGTCCTAAGCAGCCCGTGAAAAAAAATGCTGGAGCATACTTCTGCCATGAACTGCAGCCCATGGAGCAGCAGGTTTTCTGTTAGGACCTCTGACTCTTTAGAGAAGCCATGCTGGAGCAGACTTTTCCCAAAGAACTGTACCCCATGGAAAGTATCCACTTTGGAGCAGTATCTGAAGGACTGTCTAGCATGGGTGGGAGGCCACGCTGGAGCAGGATAAGAGAGCAAGGAGAAAGGAGTGGCAGAGAAAGCTTGGTCAGTATTTGGCAACCAGAAAAGATTAACCTGCAACATTACATATGTTTCATTAGAAGTATTTTTATTTCTGTAATATTAAAATGTGAGTAGTAGAGAAGAAATGCAAAACTATTATCTATAAGGCAGAAGACTGGAGTTTTCTTCTGTCTGGTGAAATCTACCAGATGTGCTTATTATTTGTTTTATTTTGTTTTTATTATCTAACTTTTTATCATATTTATTATAATGAAAAAAAAATATATTTGTAGGTGCACATGTTGCAAAGCATCATCAACAACACATTGAAACTACCAGAGAGAATTCCACTAAGATTTTCATTTTTTCCACTGGACTTGACAATGGATTGTGAATTGGACCATTATACTCCTGTAGTGTGTATCCTGGAATCTTTACTGAAAATTTCAGTCCTACAGGTACCTCTTGCAAGAGAATTTCCAAGGTCTTCGTGTTATCCAATACATTCACAACAAGCTTTTCCACTTTGTATTAATTAATATTTAATTGTCTTAGCCTTAAGAAAGAAAGTCTTCCTTGGTTTCAGCAAGTGGATTTTGCCTACTAAGGTAACAGAAGAGGACATTATTGTACTCAACACATCAAAGGAGATTGATTAGCACTTATTGTTAGCCTTTTGTCTTACATTTCTTTGCTAAGGCTATGTGGACTATCTGACAAAACTCACAAAAACAATAGAACTTAGAGGAGATACTTCAATTTTATTTTAATTGAAACATTCTGGAAAATGTTTTTCAGTCCATATGGTGACCCCCTGCTCTTTTGCATATGCTATGGGAAGAGGCTTGTGTCTTCATGTTCCTGTTTTGAAGATTTAAATTAGCCCCATAGTGTTATATTTGTTTTCTCCTATTTTTTTTTTCCTTCCTGTGACTTTCTTTAAGTATCTAAGAGAGCACCAACCTCCTGCTGTTGTGGATTCATTCAATCCACCAAGAGCAGAAGGAAATCTGCCCACAGTGAACATTCACTTCATGCTGGCTTGCATCCTGAGTTCAGTTGGGAAAGATACTACATAAGCAAACAGCTGCTTTTTAAGTGGAAAATAAGTGTATAGCATGTTCACTTTACATACTGATTGTTTCATTGGGTCCTTTTGTACAATATTACAGAGCTGAGAGTCATATATACTGTTTATTTTCTCTTCTAGTCACTTTAATTCAACCGAAATCACCCCTTCTTCTTCTTCTTTTTTTTTTTTTTTTTAAATTAATAATAGCAACAAAAATCACCATATCCCTTCTCCTGAGGTTTGTTGAAGTGTATTTCATATGTTGTTATATTTTTCAGTGCATTTCTGAAGACTGAAAAATTGCTTGAGAAAAGCCCTCAAGAATCTGATGGGTGACAACATCACATCTCAGAATGTGGTTTAGATTCTTAGATTAAGGAATCTCTTAATGTCTATCCTAATGTATAGTGGTGGTGATGCACTTAAAATGTTGTGTCTTGGCATATAGCATTAGATGGTGGGAATTTGTGACAGGTATCATGATTCATAATTGTCTTTCACTAGTGTTCTTCATTAAAGGCATTAGCTTAGCTTGTCATAGGTGGTATAAGAGCTGCTACATTTCTAATTAGCTCCTGAACTCTGAACTGCAGTTATTACCTAGGCAGCAGAACGGAAATGACTGGTGACAGACAAGACATTGCCTGATCAGGTTCTGGCTTTCTGTTGCACTCCTGTTGTCATAGTCTCCAGAAGCAAGGATATGGGAGCACTGACAGTAAGTGACAGGTTCAGGTTAATTGCAGTTGCTGCAAAACACTGTAAGGATTGAAGAATTCTAGCAGAACTTTGTGTTTCCACTGTCTTCTGCTTAGAAAAAAAATTGAACATAGTTTTGGAATATTTTCTCTTTAAAAGATAAACAAATAGAAGTTGAAAATCTCATAAGAATGAGAGATAAAAATTGAAACTGACTGCTAACATTATGTGGCCAGAATGTTATCTGCAAACCAGTATGGATATTTCCATAAGGTTGGCTGAGCAATTTCTGCTCCATAAGTTTTTGAATAGAACAGATAGACAAATAGATAGATAGACAATTTAAAGGAAGGCTTAAGGGTTATTCCCAACTTTCTTGGGATTCTGCAAATGAGCAACTTACGAGGAAGAAGGGGACAAGGGAAGAACTCTAAATTGCCTGTTGAATAATATATATTTCACACACTTAATACCATGGAAAATTTTCTAACAGAGAGTTAAACTTCAAAAAATAGCTTTATATTTGTACTCAATCTTTACATTGATCTCAGTGAGAGGTTTTGATTGCTCAGCAGGCATGTAGTTCTGAATTTAGTGGTCTGGCTTTAAGTGCAAATGTGACATTTTTGTCCTTTATTTGTATCTCCGATTTTTCTCCACTTGACTCCATTTTCAACACTTTTGTACTTCTCTTTCATCTATTTATGATCAGTAACTGTTTTCAAGACCCCAGCTTTAATGAAGAACTTTAAAGACTTGGTATATGATATTCTTAAAAATTTCTTCATCTTGTTCCATTTTTCACTCACAATACACAGTAAGAGAATACAAAAATGTACAAGGTAAAAAGAGTCAATAATATCTAGCTGCTAAAGTGACTTTTGTTTGACAATTTTCCTGAAGACTGGAGGGATATATAAATATAGAGCAGACAAATGGGATCCACAGGGACCTCTTTAAGATCTTTATGAATATTTGAAAGGGCATCTGGATCCATGGCTACACAGGGCAATCAATTGCTATGAATTTTTATTTCCCTGAGCACTCAAAAGGAATGGCATGACAGGTATGTATTATCAGCAAGCATCATTTAAAAAAACATGGGCTGTATTTTGATAGGACCATGGGAAAGAAAAAAACCTCATCCATTAAGTCATTTCATTTAAATTGAGTTTGTCAAAGCTGGTTATTTAATTACTGAAATTAATGTAAATTGGAATGATTCTTATTATTTTTAGATGCTGCACAATTTTTTTTTGAATTCCAGCACTGCTACTTTGGAAATTTGAAAAGCAGTCTCAGGAGCCTAGAGAAATGAATAATGAGAAGAACCTTTTTCTGAGAATTGAAAATCAAATTAGAAATTGGGATTTTGAAGGTGTCCTTCCTTCCTATCTCCCTCTATAGAGCCTACTTTTCAAAAAACACTGAGGGAGAAGAGATTGGATGTTTAAGTTTATCTTGACAGTCAAAAAATATTTTAAAATTAGAGGCAATTAGGTATATTATTGTGCCACTAAAAATCTCACCAGTACTTTCATTTTTGTATGTCTTTTGTGGTGTGTATATATATGTAATAAGCTAAACCGTGAATTTTAACTCATACTTGTAATAAACCTGTAAGAGGAGGCAATATTATATCTATTTAAACTGAAAAATATCACAAGGTACCTTCTATATATTTTTATCTCTTTATTTTTTAGAAGTCTGGTTGGGTCAGAAATGTTCTCAACAAAGCATAAGTTCAAATGGTGTAGAAGTAACTACTGTCATGAGAACAAAAAGGAGTGGGTACACTGCAGAGATACATTATAGTATATATAGTATAAAAACTAAGACTGTGGATTGCCTATTAGAGTCCTCAACCAGATACATAACCATAAATATGGTGTGTATGCAGCCTGCTTCTTTGAGATCTTAACTTCATGCCACAAATCTATCTAATCAATCAGCCACGACATTACTGGTGCCATCAATTATCTGGAGAAGAAGTAAGTTAAGGGACATGATGCAGAAGATGTCACACTTATTCTAAATTACCCTAACACACGTGCTCCTTAGGTTTGCCATTTTTTGGTTAGCTCGAAATTTTATATATCAAATATAATCCAAAACTATAATCCAAACACCTTGCTAGTGCATAAATGGCAAATACAATCAAATAGTTGTTAAATTCTAAGAAGTCAGTAGGAAGGGAGTAATATATGGAATAAAATGTTTCCTTGATCATTATTTGGGATCTTCAGGACATAAAATTTTTAACTCAAAAATCAGTTCCCTTGGACCTTGGTCTTAGAGAGAACTATTTTTTCTTTATAGTATTTCCTATATATATGCCACTGGCCATAAAAGGTATTGAATCTAATATAAGCTTGCAGAATTTCTCAAAATCATGTCACAGCTTAATTTCTTGCCAGTTCCTCAGATCAATTCCAGGAGCACTATTTCTATAAAAGTAATCTTGGGTTTTTAAAAAATGCCTAAAGCTAAAATATGGAACATACAGATTAGTGATTTTTATTTAAGTGGAGAAGAAGGTTTAGCTTGGTAGCTATTGTTTCTGAATATGGTGTACTGAAGTTTCTCTCACCTCAAGCTATTTTTAATCTACAGATAGACATTAAAAGATTGTGGACCTGTGTACACATAAAAACCTAGTTCAATACTCAGATATATGATTGACTCAGAGGTACTACTGACTAAATAACAAATGAACTAAAAAAACCCTATACCAAGTACAGGAACTTTTAAACACCTTCCCCCTCAGCCCCTCCTGATTTATTATAAGTAATTAATGTATTGGATTTTTAGCTTCACTTTTTTTGGTTGTTTTTGTTAAAAAAACCAAAACCAACCAACCAACCAACCAAGCAAACAAAAAACACACACACGAAAAAAACCCAGAGTACAAGATCCCTTACATTTGCACAACATAAATGTTGTTCAGTTAAATGTTGGGTTCCTTGTTTGTTCAGTTAAATGTTGGGTTGCTTGTCTGTGGATACTGAAGTTAAAATTTCAGTATTAATATTGACTAATCTATGTATTACATAAGAATTATCTTGCTGTTCATATTTTTGCTGATGGACTGTGTACTTTGCCTCAGTTTGTTACTAGAGTCCCATTGATTTTAATGTCTCTTATTTTGAGTAGATGACTGCAAAAATGGCTTGTGTAGGCTCATTATTCTCACATCTTTCTTTAGCTATCAATTCTGCTTTGAGGAAACGACTGAAGTAAAATTATGTATGTTTGATATTTGTAGTGTTGAATATTTAAGCCATGGCAATTGACTGAAGTCATAGTTATTCCGGCCTAAGAAAAGCATACGGGATCAAACTTACTTCCAAGGTAAGAATAACAGAATTTTTAGCATTAATTTAAGAAAGCGCCTTGCAGTCTTCAAACAAATCCTAGGTCAAATAAGGTATTTTTCTTTTCTACTTTATGTTGAAATACAATTCTGTCTACATGGCCCTAGTCTTGAACAAAATTACAGATCAGATTCTATTTTGTCATCTCTTGAAAAAAAAAGAAAAATCTGTTTTGAGAACAGAGGACACAAGATAATCGTTCTGCTTGCCTATTGGTTTACAATAAGACAAAAATCTGTAAGGAAACTAAAAAGTAAGAAACCTAGAAGACTTTTATCAAGAATATTTGAGAGTGGAATTTCAGACGAAAACCTCTGCTAGGACCCAATCTAAGATACTGGTACATTTCTTTTCACCACTACAAATGAGCTTCTCACACAGAAATCTTCCAGCACAGTAAAAAAAATGGCCAAAGATCTAAGTCCAGGCTGGTATCCCATGTCTTAGGTCACCTCTCTTTTTTCAATTATGGTGTGTGATACAGTTGTTAAGTACCTCATTGTATAAGAATGCACATAGACAATCTTTTTATGAGAAGATTTCCAACTCCCTTCAAAAATCCCTCTCAGTGGTGGATGTAGAAATCTGCTTACACACAAACATAAAGGTAGGGCCTGAATTTCATAAGTTCTGAACAGTAAACAACAGATTCTGAACATTTTAAATAAAAAGCATTACCAACATCTGAATTCAGGTACATTCTTGTTAATATTATGGCCTTTAAACAAGTATTTTTAAATTGCTATTTGTCTTCCTTCTGCTTGCATTTGTTGCAAACTGAAAGATGTATAAAATTATCACAGAAATATTTCCCCTTGTTACTTATGCTCGCTTCTTCCAGTTCATTAAACACTGATTCAGTTCAAATTTGTTACTTTTTTTTTTTCACTGCAGTGAATTTTCTTCTCTCTTAAAAATATTTTTATGTTAATTCAGGCAAACCAAGGAAATTTCACTGATGTTTTGTTCAGGTTTGGTTCTGTTTTCCTTCAATATTTCTTTAATTCAGATAAATAGTTTAGTACATCACTGTTTTCTCTATCTATAATTCTGTGACAGCAGTTGAAGAGTGCTGTGGAAGCTCTGAACTACATTCCCGAGGGAGTATGGCATGTTAAATTGGAGCTGGGAGTGCTTTAATCATCTTTATTTTCAGTATAGGCCAACACAGTCATTTAAACAGGAACTTGGCTACTAACCTTGTTATTTGAATCCCCCTATTCTCTTTACTGTATCTTGCAGCTCTGTTTCTTACACACTCTATCTTTAGATCCTTGCTTTCTGCTTCCTATCCTATCCTATACTTAGCCAATTATTAGAAATAGGTTTCAAATCCTTGCCAATGATTTAAATTCCCATCATGGAATTACTTGACATGGGCAGAATTTTCCTTTGTGGCTTCAATAAAATCTTATGCTATAGAGCTGAATAGTGAACTGTGTTCATTCCAGTGTATGTAGGGAACAACTACAACTACAATGATTTGTGCATATTGCTCTCTGGAGGCTAGAAGCGTCTAAGACTCAGGCCTTAGAATACTGTTCTCAGTTAAAGTCACAGAAAGAGAAGAGAGTTAAGATAATAAATAAAAAACAGTGCTATCAAACTTTAAGAGTTTGAAACATTGAAGAAAAACATGGCCATATTTATCCCATCACTTCAAGTATTCAGTCAGAGCTAAACTATAGACCCATACACTAAAAGCAAGCATAAGAAGGGTTTTCTCCCATCTAGCCTTGATGACAAGACTGGAGACCCTTTCCAGACTCTCGTGTCTCACTGCTATTGATGTAGTCCCTTTGCTCATCCTATCTTCATGCAAGATGTGACTGATCTGTCCCTCTTTCAGTATTCTCAACATTTAGTTCCTTTATTGATCCCTTCATTGTTCAGCCTTTGTTTATAGAAATTTCCATAATCCCCTCTTCCAATCTGGAGGATTTGGTGTGAAGGCACCCTGTGATAAAATATACTTGAGTATAGAAGGTTTTTTAACATAAAATGTTAATAGAATACAAAACAATGAAGTGAAGGCATTCTGCCCAGTGACTACTACAAAGAGTCAACTGCATTAACACTTTAGAGACCAGCAAAGGCAACATATCAGAAGGTTTCCTGGTTCACCCTAAAACCTGCAGTTTGCATGTTTCAATAGTTTCTATACAAAACAGTAACAGACTGAGAAACTCAAATGAAAGAACCATAAGGATAAAAGAAATCACTTGAGGGAGTGATCAGTCCTCCTTGTAAAGAAGATATTCTGGCCGTAGGTAAACATGCAGAAAAGTTATGAGTTGAATTCTCATACCTGGGTGTAGGCATGCTAATTCAGAATTACTACATGGTCTAATTCTTCTTCAAAAAAAGTATTTTTTTAGAAGTGCAGTATAGCTTCATTTGCTGAAGGCAGTTATCTGAAAACCACAATAAAATTGTACTGCTTCTTTATGTAAGTATGACAAAGGAGCTCTGCTACCCCACTGTGTAATTAAAGACATCAGTAAATAGGACCCACCTGTCTTAACAACTGGCATTCTAGAAGCAGCTAGTTTAGGAGCTACAAAACAGCCAAGAAGCTAAAAGGAAAGATTATAAATATGAATAGATTTTCAATGCAGAAAGGTGGAAGAAGAATAAATTCAGCAATATTTTCAGGAAGAAGTTCCTCAAAAATGGGTAGGAATGCCATTTACTTATTAGGTGGGCTGTTTCTTAAACACCTGGGTGTATAATGCTGCATGGCTTCCTGGGATATGGAGGGTTTTTTCTTTAGGTTTTACCCTTGTTCATCAGATGGACATGTCCTGTCTTTTTTGTTAAATTAAGCACAGAGAAATGCTGTACCAATGTGGCTGTGATACTGAGTAGTCCTGGTTGTCAGGAAGCTAGACAGACTCAAATTCCTATGCTTGCTTTCAGGCAGGATTTCTTTGCTATATTTGAACACTCCTTCGATTTAAACTGGTATTCCAAGGTCTTGAAAATCCCTCTGCTGCGAACGACCTTTTCCTTCATTCTATGAAGTTTCATGCACAGGCATCAAGATGGTAGTCATTGTCCTCTTTTTCTCTAAAATAATTAATGAGAATCTGCACTGCAGGTGATATGACTGTTAGTACTCTTGGAGTACACCAGTAAAAAAAAAAAAAAAGAATTGGTTTGCTCTGCTGAGTAGCCATTGTTTTGTCTCGGTTTGCTCTGTTAAAGTGGACAGGAGCCAAGGCTAATCAATCTCCTGCTGTCAGCTCTGTGCTTTCCTCATCATTCCCTCCTGATTTTTGTTTTAAAAGAGGAGCATGATGCAGCACAATGTACTTCTCTGCCCAGGTGCAAATGCCAAGCTGTATGTGTAAATGAGAAATTGTGCTGATCAGGAGTTTGCATATTTGTATACATGTATATACACTTACATGTCATGTATCTGTATATAAAAAAAGAGGATGGTGGAAATGAGGAGCATGAGATGCAGAAAGTCCCTTGGGGTCTACCCACAACAAAGATGTCATTAAGTACATATCCCAGTAAAAGCAGTCAAGTCACTGCAGTGATGCTACCTAAACTAGTGAAATTTTGGATAATGCTTTCCACAAGACATGGATTTTATTTTTTTTTTTGTGTTGTGATCCATAAAAGTATGTTATATTTTGGTGAAGCTATTACATTTGAGTGTATCAGAGTTACTGTTTATAATTGGTCTAAAATAAATGATATCATCTAAGAGGAAATAAGTAGCTCTGATACAAACCATTAATTTTCATGGACCAGAGTTGACACTCTACAGATATAATTTGCAATTCTAATGAAAACTTTCCCCCCCTACCCTCTCCTCCACCCTCCACCCCCCTGCCCTGGTTCTGTCTTATTTACAAGTGTCTTGGATGAATTAATAAATAAACAATAGCTGAAATATTTCATTTTAATTAGTATAAAGTGACATTTGTACAGCAATGTTTAGCAAAGAGATCCGAGGTGCTGTCAGATGGAGGATTAACAGTGAAACAAAAATCTGAATAAATACATGGTATTTCAAACCAAAATCACCAACCACACACAGGATCACAGTTTTTAGATAAGGTTCTTGCATTCAGTATGAGATAGTGCAGCCCTGCTGTATGGACTGTGATAAATTGCTCAGTGCATGTCTGCTGGGATGTAAGGCGACAAGATATTATTCTTAACCCCAGAACTGTCAAGCCTGATTATTTCCTAAGAAGCTTGACAGCTTTGGGAGTGATAAAAGGAAACCTCTGTAGGGAAGAGGGGAGGAAGGAGAACGGGTAAATGTTCTGCAGGTGTTTTTCATATTCTTACTGGAAATAATGCAGACCTTGTGTAATTACAGTCATTGGATTGTTCTGTTTTGTCCTTGTGGAAAAAAAAAATCTAGGAAAATAGCATTGGCCATAGAAAGTTGTAGCTTCTACTATTATCATCCTAGCTCTGCAAAAGCTGAGTCTTCAAGAAAGGAGTGGAATCATAGAATTACAGCATTTTTTAGGTTGAAAAAGAGCTTTGCGATTATTGAGTCCAACTGTTAACCCAGCACTTTCAATTTCACAACTTAACCTTGTCCGTAAGCACGAAATTAACACATTTTTAAATACCTGCAGAGACGGTGACTTCACCAATTCCCTGAGCAGCCTGTTCCAATGCCTGATAACCCTTTCTGTGAAGACATTTTATCTGAGGTCCAATCTAAACCTCTCTTGGTGCAACTTGAGGCCATTTCTTCTTGTCCTATTGCTAATTACTTGTTAGAACACACCAACACCCACCTCACTACAACCTCCTTTCAGGTAGTTGTAGAGCGTGATACTGTCTCCCCTGAGCTTCCTTTTCTCCAGTTCCCTCAGCCATTCTTCATAAGACACGTTCTCCAGACTCTTCACCAGCTTTGCTGCCCTTCTGTGGACATGCTCCAGCACCTCAATGTCTTTCTTGTAGTGAGAAACCCAAAACTGAAGCTAGGAATTAACAATTTAAGAATTTACAGGGGGACAGTCATTAGTTCATGGCAGAGCTAGTGCAACCAGACATATAGACCTCCTGTGATCTCAATCATTTTTTTACCGCCTGAGCACCAGGTCTGTCAGATCCCTGTGGCAGACTTTGGCTTGCAGTGGCCACAGCTGTCCTCATGCAAGTGGAGTGTGCTACTTTGCTCTCAGGCTTTGGAAGTTGAGCAGGCTTCTCGGGAGCTTTCTGCCCAAGCCAACAATGGAGTGCATGAGGGAAACAGAGAAGGCAGATGCAAGGCTCCCAGGGGTGATGGAGGAAGTGGCAGTAGGTGGCGGTCCAGGCTCAGATCCAGAGGTTACATCAAGGCAGGACTTTGACATTGCTACTGTATCAGATATGACTAGAACATACAAAATGTTATGGGAACAGCATGCATAGGCCATATCTTTGCTAGTAAAAGGGCTTAGCATATATTTATATAATACTTGAGGATGTGTGCTTGAAACATTGATTTTTATGTTTTTATCTTCTGAAACAAATATTAAATTAATGGTTCTTCAAAGAGAATGCCAACATTTTTCCTTTTTCCCTTTTATTTTTTTTCTTGTCTGATTTCTTATTTTTGTTATGTCAAGAGAGCTAGCTTCCCCACTACTTTCTGATTCTTGTTGGTTTTTTTGTTGGCTGTTAGAGTTGTCAGGAAAGTGAAATGTCACTGAGGACGTTCTGTGTTACTTGCAGAAGTATATCAGAAATTTAAGTTCACTATTAAGTGAGACTGAATAGAATTTAACAAGAAAGCATCAGAAGGAGCCTCAGAAGTGCACAGAAAGTCAGGGAAAGGACTGTTAAGTAGGGTTTTATCAAGCAGGAAAGAAATAAGACTATATAAGTATGAATATTAGTTCTTTGAACCTAGTTGAAGATCAGCAAAGGGTAAGAGAGGCACTGGTAGGATGCTTGTCCCAGATCTACTGTCACACTGGGAGATATGAAGTAGATAATTCTACATTTAATCCTGAGAAGCATTATGCTTTGGCATTAAAAAAAAAAAAAAAAAAAAAGAAGAAAACAAAACCAGGGCAAATTTGTTTTTAGAAGTAACTCACCTTCACCAATTCATTTCTTCATTCTCTCATTGCAGCTATCTGTCATAACGGAACAGTGTTCCAGCAAAGACTTTTGTTGTCAAAGAATTAAATCATAGACTAATCAAACTTTCTCATTACATTTAATTAAATTATAGTTACTATACATTGGAGAAAATAATTCTTGTCTCTAATGTTAGCTAAGCAAACATATACCCATTTTTGTTAGTGTGCAAGGATTGCAATAAAAATAAGCTATCTCATTCTCTTTCCTCTAGGGCTTCCAAGAAGAACAATCCAAACACTGTTCAGAAATAATATTAAGAGTAAAAGAAATAAAATTAATAAACCTAACATGATTCAGAGTAAAAACTGCGAGAGAAAAGTAAAGATGCAGTGGAAATGTTATGACTACCAATTGGTGAAGGGGGTCCCAGGTAACATCCATAGGATGTCTGTACAAGAAAAGAAGCAATCTGGTCAGTGATAGATAACAATAAAATAGAAAAGAAGCAGGAAGAATACAGCCACAGTCATCTTATGACTGAACGATTCATTTAAGCTTTGAGAAGGAAATACATATATTATTTTTATATATTTATATGTTAGTGTTTTCCATGAGGAGCAATAGGACACCTGCTCCTCCTCTCTTCTTTTCCTACTGAGTTGGCCAGGCTGATTATGTGACTTCAGAGATACTCAGCCTGAAGAGATCATCTGCTCTTGGCTCCTACAGCTCTCATAACTTCACTAGCCAGTTTTAATCTTTGAATTTTTGCTGCAGCAATAGGGTATTTATCAGAAAGATGCACTGATCTGAATTTAAGAGTTTGAACAATGAGGAATCCATTAGATACCTAAATAGGTTTCTTCAGTGCACAAAGTAAACCCAGAAAAAAACCACGCTTTATTTCCTAGCTTTGATGGAATGAGATTTAATGAGTGTCTAGCTTTAGTTTTTCATCCACTTGTAAAACTATGCATGCATGGTGCTTATACAAGACAACTTAGGCCCCTTCAAGAGTAGATAATCACTAAATAAACTCCTATTCCTTTCACTTGGCACGAAGTCTGATTACTATCCCAAGAATATAAGTATTTTTACATAATTGTTTTAAACAGCGTTAAAACTGAAAAGCCAGGAAAGCAGCACAATATATTTTGACCTTACACTGTTGTTTGGGTTTGGTTTTTTTTTTCTGGTGGAAATGTCTTTAATTTTCTTATGAGAAATTATATATGACATAAGGAACCTCAAAGATTACTCAACTAATATATATAGCTAATAGATATAGTGTATACATACAGTTATTTAAGGAATCTTCGACAACCACTAGTATTATAATTACTATGATGTTTAAAACTCTAGCAGTATCCAGAAAGAACATACACTAAGATATATATGCCTGCAGGCTAATTTAGATGCAGAAAATATTTATGATGATTAAGACAGAAACCTCTATGATTGTCATCTTTATTTATGGTGCATTTTATAGTGAATAGAGCAAATGATTCAATACATTCATAGGGTTTTTGCTCTGCATCCTTTAACATTGCAGTAATTGCTGATGTGTTTCTTTTCCATATCTCAGAAAACTGACCTGATTGTGACAGTCCTACTACATTGCAAAATATTTCCACCTCATCATATTTATTTATTTCTGTGTCATACTTTAGTAGTACATCACAACAACTTAACCAGGAGGGTATTTTTGGGGACGTACAGTCCATCAAGCCCATAAAATAAAATACAGATAAAAGGACAACTGACATTCCTTTGAAATTTTGCAGTAGTTTATGTCAGCTGATATGTAATTGAACAAAAATGAAAATACTGAGAGACCAAGTGCTTACCCTCAAATTCAGTTCATTTGACTTTTTATTTTAGAAATTGGAATATTATTTATTTTTTTTTTTTTTTTTTTTTTTTTTTTTAAAGGAACAGAAATCTCTGAAGTACTTTGATTTGTACCATACAAATACACTATTTCAAGATGGCTGCTGCTATTGCAGGTTTCTATTTGGTAGCTTGAATTCTTCATTGCTCTGAAATGGATTGCGATATAAATCCTAAAATGGTTGGAAGCAAATAGAAATTGGGATTGTCAGAGTTAGAGCTGCGAATATGGATTACACACTTCAGTTTCATTCTGACTTTAAGAATTTACAGTATGGAGAAGGATATTGTAGTCCTTAAAATTTTAGGACTAGGAAACACAAGAGACCTATTAATGAATTTTCTGGGTCCTTTGGACTGAAAGCTGAGAGCTGACCCCAACTGGCCAAAGGGATTTTCCAGACCATATGAAATATGTGTTCAGGATATAAAGGTGGGTGAAAAACAAGGAAGGGGGTAATGTTCTGAGTGATGGCATCCTCCCAAGTAATGGTTATGCATGATGGAGCCCTGTTGTCCTGGAAGATGACTGAACACCTGACTGCTGATGGCAAGTGTTGAATGAATTCTTTGTTTCACTTTCCCTGTGCATATGGCTTTTGCTTTACCTACTCAACTGCCTATCTCAATGAGTGGGTTTTCTCACTTATACTCTTCCAGTTCTCTCCCCCCATCCCACCAGGGGGGAATGAGTGAGTGGCTATGTGGGGTTGAGCTGTCTTACTGGGGTTAAGCCACCATAAATATGAAAAAAATAAAATTATATACTAGGTACTAAAAAATGTAAAATATAAAATCGTGCAGAATTTTAAGTGCACAGTGAAAATATGTGGCCAGGAGAATGAAAATCTCTAAAGAATGAATATCTGAGACATATCTAGTTTAAAGGGTGTGCTCAGGGGGTTTTGGACCACTAACAAATTATAGACTTACACATTTGCCAATATTGAAGAAAAAGCGGATTTGTATTTTCCTAGAAAATAACCAAGCAATGCAGTTTTATTAATGACGGTGCCAGTGACAGAGAATAGTTTCTGTTCTAGAAATAATATAATAGGATGTCAGAAGTAAGTCCTAAAGCTGCTTTTCTTTGGTTTGTTTTTTGTTTGTTTGTTTTTTTTTTGTGTGTGCATACGTTTACATATCTATATCCCTGTAAATAACAATGTGTATATATCAGTATATAAAATAACTTAAAGAATTTTAGATCATTTGACAGATATAACAAATTGTGGAAGACTGAAGACACTAGAGAGGTAAAGAAAATTACATACATTCTGCCAAAATTTTTAAAGTCTGGAGGGGAATGATCTCTGCTGCACTGTCAAAAAACGACACACAAAAGAATTGGATGGCTGTCAATAAATTAAGTTAACAAAGATTTAGGGAGCAATACGTAATTAGTGTCATATGTTTTACATAAAAGAAATGTTGTAAAACTAACTTGCTATCTTTATTATATGAATTTATATAACATGATGATGAAAACTAATACACAGAGACTTCTTCAAATACTGAAGTGCATAATATCTTGATTTAGAAAATTGACTGATACAATAACACAGTCACATACGTGCTTAATGAACTAAAAACTATTTTAAAAAGTTGCATTGTAGTTTTTTCTTTTCTAGAATATATCCAATGAAACTATGTCCCATGAAATTGGAAAAGGAAGGAATTCAGGAATTTCCTATAGTCTATGTTACAAAGGTGGTGATCAAGGGTGCTGGTGACAGGGTCTCCTGGCTGCATAATTTATTGAATCTATTAATTTTGGAAATGCTTCATATGGCTTAAATTTTAGGTTTTCAAACAGCCAGAGGGAGTTAGATTTTGGCTTCTGTTATTCCTGTAAGCAGATGGTCCTATACTCTTTCATCGACTTTGAAAATTGTGGCTGTCCTTTATATACAGATATCACACATTGACTTCCAAATACTGGGTTCTACAGCTAGAAGGAGATGTTATATACAATCCATATGGCAATAACATGCAAGTGTTGGAATCACTTAAATGCTTTGGAAAAAATTGCCACATGTAACTTCATTTACTTATTTCTAGTATTTCTTAATTGTATTTACCACATGGGACATCAGTCAGGTTCTTATGACTTCATTAACATAAAACAATGGAATTACTTGTTGGAAAATGCGAAATGTATTGTAAATAATAATGTAAGTTCATATATGTTTATAAATTACATAATTTATAATTATTTTGGAAGGTGGTAAAACAAATCTGAGAGCTTTAATTTTTGGATCAGCTGTTATGCTGTAGAAGTTTGCATTTAAAAAAAAACAAACAACCTTTTGAAGAGTCAGAGAGTTTTATCTTCAGATAACCTTTTGATGTCTGTTCATCATCTGTCTTTCTAAACAAATATAGCATTTGCTTGATGGCATTGATTTTTTTATGAAATTGGAATAATGCCTTGCTTTGAGCTTCCCAGTGACAGTATTTTTAATAATTTTACTCCTGCATTCTGTCTTCCATAACAAATTTCAAAAAAGGGCTGCATTCTTTCTCTGTAAAAGTTTCAGAACTTTGAAGGGAAAGGTTGACTTAATAAAAAGTGTGAAAGCACCTGCCAAAATGTTCAAGATCAAGGAGACAGCTGCAATTTCAAATGTGAAGCTTTAAAGCTTCAGTGTATGTGAAGAGGAAAAAGCTTCCCTTAATCTGTCATAAAACATCTTTTGTAGTAGCAAGTAATAAGAAGAACAAAGCTGAGAACTAAGCATTAGCACAGAGTAGCTTAGTAGTTTTGAGTCACTGAAAATTAGCTGCAATTCAAATAGAAAATCTTGTGTTTGGGCCAGCACATTGTCCAATAGAGGGAGAAAAAACTCCAACAAACCAACCAAAATATACACACCCATCAAGAAACAAACACATTTTATCAAATAAAAATTGTATTTTGGGATAGATTTTTTAATTCTTACCCTTGAAAAATAAAATTTATCAGCTATCTTGCTCATGAAGTAAGCTAATGTAGTTCAACATTAATTAAAGGCAACCAAAATTGAGTTTTTCCTTTGAGCGTCCAATCAGCTTGAGTATCCACTATACTTGGTTGTAAAAATACTTTTTAAAAATTGAACAGGTCTTAGAATAATTGATAAATATTTAGAAGATGGATAAAGATAGTTTGAAAAGGTAGCATGAAAATGGAGTGACTGGAGTAGGTCTGGAAAAGTTATAAGGTTTAAAAGCTCTTTTAAAAGATCTAAAGAAACATAACCATTAAATATGTTAGTGAACACTTGAGCACGTAGTGAATTTGTTAAATTTCAAATCTGCCTTCAAGTAATTCTTGTATTATGGGTAATTCCACCATTAAGTCAAGAAAATTAGTTTTTGAAGCAAAGCTCTGCTTGTTGTTCGTGTCTTGTTTTTCATTATCTTTCCCTTGATGTGATACAAGGACATAGCACTCACAAAGAACATCTCAATCTGCAAAGAATATTCTGCTGTATATAATTTTATCTGTTGTTATCCTTGCACCTAACTGCATGCTTTATTTTTTAAATATTAGAAAAAAAAAATAAAGTGAACATATTTTGCACTTGTACTAGAGTTTTTTCCATTAAATTAATGCTTAGTGCATTTTCTGTAACCTATGAAATGTTACAAATGTGAAATGATGTGTTCATCTTTTTGGTAGAGCCCTTTATGTATATCTTGATACTTAGTGCATTAAAATAAGGAGTCACATGCTCAGAGTCCACAAGAAAGAGTTTCTGCTTAAACCTGACAATATTCAGCTTAAGTAAGATTTTGTGGGTTTTTTTAAATTTTTTTTTTTTTTTTAATTAACTCTCTTATAAACAGGTTAAGTTTAGCCAGGAAAGGACAAATGCATGGGGGGGAGACCTTCTTGATCTCTGCAATTGCCCTGAAAGGAAGTTGAAGTGAAGTAGGTGTTGGTCTCTTCTCTCAAATAACTAGTGATAGGATGAGATGAAATGGGATTAAATTGTGCCAGGGGAGGTTTAGATTAAACATTTAAAAAAAAATTCTAAACAGAAAGAGTAGTGAGACTTTGGAACAGACTGCCCAGGGAGGTGGTAGAGTCACCATCCCTGGAGGTATCAAAAAAAGTGTAGATGTGGCACTTCAGGATACGGTTTAGTGGTCATGATAATGTTAGGTAGATAGTTGAACCTGATGATCTTGCAGGTCTTTTCCAGCCTTAATGATTCCATGGTTACTAAATTTAAATAGTCTTGTTGTGGTATTGAACGAGATCACCTCTTCTGATGAGATCTTTTCAAGTGTTTGTGTATTTTTGGTATTTTTTTGGTAATGGCTTGATAATAGAATAGGGTATAAACTCAAGGAAGTAGCTGACCATTCTGTTTGGTAGGTTGCACTTTGAAGGGCAGTGTCAGAACAAAGTGGAACAAAGAGAATTTCTATAATTTCCTGATTCATATAAGTATCCTATTCAAGATTATTTTCTGCCTATGGATGACAAAAGATACAAATTCCTGTGATTTATTTAATTTAGCTGATCATAAAGGTAAGCATAATTCTCCAGCTCTCGCATATGTAGAAAGATTTGTAATATAACATGCTTCAGCTAAGGGATGTGCAAGCTTGTAAAGACCTATGTTTTCTATGAAATTACAATAATTCAATTAATGATAATTTAAAATATGTTTAGGTTTCTCCTCCTTTGTTAATAATGATTGCTATAGGTACTTGACTTTACTAAATATATACCTGCTGACTTCTTCCTTGACTACTTATCTTTGTTACCATAAAGAATTATTTTTAATATTGTAAAATTGACAATAGTAAAGCAAATGTTACATTATAGTCACACTTTCAGCAGAAACCTCTCTTAAAAAATTAATAGGAGACAATGTTTCTGAGTAGAGAACATAATCTGGTATTTTAGGAAACCTTTTAGTATAAATCATACAAATGTATATTCATGCACATCATTGTGGAAAACTGAGGAAAGGGTATAGTCTGAAATAATTTTCTGTAGTCCATAAATTTTAATAATGCTGAAATCAAGTGCCATAGAGAAGATGGAGAATCTAGGCAAAAGTTGCAAGAAAAGAAGTAGTCAAGATGTGCATATTAGAGAGACAAGGATAAATGAGTGGAAATTGATCATAGAGAATTATTATACACATAAAGTACAAAGCGATTGGAACACTCTGCTCCATTTATCACGTGCTACACATGCAGGCAGAATTCTTGTACTACTTTTCTGATAAGAGGGTTTAAATTTAAATTCTCAAGTCAATAATTTTGCAGCATTAAGTTTACCTTCAGCTAAATTAAGCAAGTTTTATTTTACATTTTATTTAGAGTGTAAGGATGGAAAGGCTATAGATACAAATGTCAAGAATATATCTAGAGACTCTGAGGACCAATTCAAATAGGTTAGCCCAAAAGTGGGCTTTTTATTATATTACTCCCAAGAGGCAATGCAGTTAAAGCCACTTCTCTAGTATATGTCAGGAAAGTGAACAGCACTTCATTTCATTTTTTGCTTGTGAGTAACACAAATGTATAATACCATCAGTCTGCAAAGAAAGATTTCAGGAAGGGACAAGGGCCAGCAAAACATGTTTTTGTTCTCCTTTCAGAGTATTCATGTTATTAATGTACTTCTTAAAAACAATTGAATGGTCTAGTAAAGCACTGAGACAGGACCCAAATATGGAGTCTCACGATGAAGAAGAAAGCAGCTGAATTTTCAAGCTAAGACTTAAGTACGGGGCATCTAGAGAGCAATATATAACAGCATCTCTTCTTTACACAGAAATTCAGACAAAGATGCAGATGTGGTGTTCAGACAGAGATGCAATTAAGAGAAAATGCTTTAACCAGGTTTTACAGCAAGTGTCAAGTCTTTGCTTTTTTTTAGAGGAGCCTTAAGCCTTTGAGAGAGTGTAGACCAGAGCATAGGACCATGTATGTTACTTTGTGAAATATCATCCAGCATTTCTCTTACAGACAGTGATGTTATGGACTTAACTGTAAAAAAAAAACAAAACCAAAAACATGATCTGTACTTTTCAGTACAGATTCTTCACCTGATTCATGTGTAAATATTAATTACTTTTCAGACAATGGCAAACAGCCATTCAAAGCCCACAAAATAGTTTGCATATTTTGTCAGGAGCCCAAGCACAAACTTGGGTGTTTAGATTACTTTCCCTGCACAAACACCTATTGAGTATTACTCTGATGTTTCATCACAATGGTAGGATGAGACTGTCCTAACAGAAGGATTTGGTTAATTGGAAAGAGTAACCAATGCAAAAATGGTGTTCAAGCGCTGTTGTTTTAACCACTTAAAACATGAGCTTCAGTGATAGACTAATTCAGGAATGGACAAAAGGAAATAGTTAAGAATGTTCTGGCCAAACCAGTTTTCTGAATCTGAACAAGCCAATATTATAAAGGGTATTTTGCTGTTTTGTTTATATTCTTAATTTATTTGTTTGTTTGTTTGTCTGCTTTTTAATACAGATTTCATCACTAGCTAGTGAAAGGCTGCTGTCTCTCACAACACAGTTGTCCTAGGTTTAATACAGTAAATATTTCTTTTGAGTAACAGGTAGTGCAGCAAAAGTGTCTGGATGGCTGTTAAGATGAAAGAAAGATTAGTGTCTAAGTTGCTTCTCTTGGTCCTTAAGACTCTAAAATGGGTACACAGCATTTCAGGCATTTTTTTTCCTCAGCATACTTACTTTCTGTGGGTTACAGGGCAAGCTGTGGAAATGACAAAATGGTCAGGTGGTGCAGCTTAAACCCTGTGCTATATTGAATAAGACACGCTCTTCAAGGTTTCTTTGTTGCTGCTTCGGTTAGAAGGAGAATGGTAATAATAATAAGAGTAGAATGAATAAATAGTATGTTGATGAGTTCATAATAAGAGTTTCCATGAAACAGCCTTAACATAACTTCCTGCTGAGTTACAGAAGTTTCATAATTACCCTAAATTATCTGCAAATACATAAATGATGCTGAAGTTACTACATTTTTAATCTGGAAAAGGAAGTCCTGTGCTTTTTTTCTCTTTTTTTTTTTTTTTTCCTAAAAAAACACAACAGGGTTTTTTTGTTTTGTTTTGGCTTTGGGTTTTTTTTATTTGATATTCAGAATATAAGAAAAATTTCAGCTGATTCGTTGAGAACAATTCTTCTAATAGTACAAAACTCTTCTAGTGTTGCATTGAAACAGTAACTCTGCATTGTATAAACTTTAGCATAACTCTTTGTGTTCCAAGGACTGCATCAGTCACAGGAGGTAGTTTTCACTTGCTGATGAACTGTCAGTTCCATGTCCTACTACCCTGGCTTGACACCGCTTCTCAGCAGGCAGGCAATAATTCGCTGGTATTTCCTCTAAGTGACACTGGTCTTGGAAAAGTAACATTGTAAAGCATCATTTGGCCAGAAAATTATTGTTTGGGGGATCTTGCTGAACACATGCAGCCTTTTCAGAAGTCTTTTGTCTATTTTCCATTTATATTGTGTCTGGCATTGTTTTATCACAAAGTCTGAAATATAATTTGTTTCTTTTTTTTTTCCCACCGTTTTAATCTTAATTTGTCTCCTGTAGGCCAAATAAAATGTGAAAATGAAATAAAAATTTAGATATTGAGATATAGATGCATGGTGGTAGTATTTGGGGAATATTTTATCCCATGCCCTATTTAAAGTAAGCAGGGTACTGACAATTGCTATTCAGATATCCTATTATTATTGAAAGTGTATTTCTACAATTGGTGTAAATGGTGTATACAAATATACTGGTATACTAGAAAACCATTATTTGACAGTGTACAAATATATTTAAGTAATATGGAAGGTTATTTTAACTGTATGAGCTATTGGCCATGTGGCACTCAGTTTACATATATTCCAATAAAAGTTCTGCATTCCTAACATTTTCTGGAGCATGGGTGGGCTTATAATACCAATGAGTAATACTTTGTTGCACCTCAAATGTCAGATATAGACCATTAGACCTCCAGTCAGAAAAAGGCAGAAGAAGAGGTAGTTTGAAAGTTGGGTGATTTGTAAATTAGTTTACTTCATTTTATAATTTGCATCAAACTGAACCGAGTTTACAGAAATTAATATATACCTTGGAAAGACTGAATAGTCATAAATGTGTTTTTGCCATGAATCTTTTTCAAGCTATAGGGTAAACTGAAGTGGTACAAGAGGATACTACAATCTTTCATTGAATTTCTGGTTGGCTAGACACACCAGTGTCAGAGATAAGGAATATGGTAGGTTCATAAATAAGTTTTATAGGGTAGGTTTACTTTGTTAGTAGAAAATCTGCTTTAGTTTATATTAGTGCAATGGCTCCTTTAATTTTGATGATTTTTGTTTGTTGTGTGTTTTGATTTTGTTTGGCTTGGGTTTTATTTTGTTTGTGTTTTTTTTAATGATTGTTTTAAATAAGCACATATTTTTATACCTTTAGGAAAAATGGTCCTAATATGTAAATTGCCACTTCCTGTGGTTATGTCCCCTGTAGATGTCGCTACTTATTAACAGCATATAAATAACTGTTATATTAAAATAGATTACTGGTAAATTTTACGTAACAGGCATTTTACACTTCTGAACAGTATGCTTGTCTCATGTCTTACTATCAACCATGTGAATAAATGATATCTCTACTTTTAACTGCAATATTCTCTTTTGTCCTTTTTATACTTTTAGGAAGACTGCTGAACAGTGTTTACTGGTGGATGAGAATTTATAAGGGTTATTTTAGGCTCATTCATGTGATATCATGAATCAAAATATGGTTTTATTTGCAAAGTTTGTTGCAATTTTTTTGAACAAACTTTGTACGTCTAGATTTATTATAACATTGCAGTCTCTTAATGTGTATGGTTTAGATATTATTTTACCTGGCTTCATAAACTGGCCAGTTCTTGAAATACTAAACTCCACTTTCATATGTGATTTGTGAAGAGATTGGAAGCTTGCTAGAGAAAATAGTGAGCATATTTCAATGTTATTGAAGGAAGAGTTCTTAGAAGTGCCTTGCTGGCAAATCTTTTCATCTGCCAATATTTCTGTTTCTTAAGTAATCACATGCTTGTTACACGATATCTATATATATATAGGAAAAAAAAAAAAAAAGCTTCTGAATGACAAAGAAAAACTGCAGTCTTTCACAAAAGTTCATTGAAAACCAGAAAATTACTTCTTATGAGCCAACTAGCATGAAAGAAAATAGTTTGAGGTAAGGAGACTGAAATTAGGAGCCCATAAAAATTTTTATGATGTATTAAAAAGTATTGAAAAAGTATTGTAGTTGTAACAGCATGAAGTCATGATGAGGTGTTGAAATAATAATTTCTTTTATATAGTTTACTTCTTTTTTTTCCAAGACCCTATCTAATCCAGTTAACATTTTTCTCATGAGAGAACATCTATTAGAGAGGCCAAGTTTTATGGAAACAATATTTGTACCTTGACCACACTTGGGCCCCCAGATTGCTTGTCTGATTTTGTGCAAAAAAACACAATGCCTATAACAAAGTGGAAGACAGACACACATTTATTGGGGTTTCTGAACATCAATTAACTTATTTAATGGAACCTATTGCTTCAGCTTTTGTCACAGCCAACTGGGGATCACTAAACACCCTTAACAGAGTAATAAGTATTTTGAGTGCAAAATTATGCAACACATCAAAAGCAAGAGTTTGGGGACAGTCTACAGTAAGCAGAATTTAATAACAAATTAAATCAAGCACTGTACTGATTATGTTACTCATTTGCATATATAATTCAATAAGCCTCCTTGATTCCCAGTGTACTGGAACTCATGAAGAGTTTGCATCCTCCTTCAGTGACATACAGCACAATGGTTTACTCCAGACAACTACCAAACTCATAAACTATACCTTCATGTATTTCAGTTCTGACACATTTTGCAAAGAAAGTAAACAAATTGCTTGGAAAATGTCTAATAGATGGAAAAAAAAAACACAGAAAAAGTTTTGTTTCTGAAGCTCCATTGAGGGCATTTATTATTCTCAGTGACTATACTTTTCTATTGTATCTATGACAGGGATAAATTTGGAACCAGCTACATTTGTCATGTATTTATTTTCATGTTCATTCTGCACACTAATCCATCTCCTGTAAACCTTGTAGTTGAGAGGTTCACCTGAGCATCCCTGATTTGAATTCTGTCCTTTGCATAGTCTTGGGTGATTATATTAACTAATGGCTTATAAAAATTTTTATTCCTGTACAATGTATCACTAAGAGGAGGGCTGGTATGTTTTTGGATAAGGGAAAAAACCCAAACCTGTGTTTTTTTATTTTCTCACAAGCCCCAAGTATATTTGGTTTTGTATTTGTTTAGTTTTATCAAGACATACAAAATATTTATTTCAGACGAAATTCAGTAAGAAGTTATTCAGTCAAAAAAGGCATGTATAATTGGATTTAGGTATTCTTTCTGTGTTTGGTTGTGTGGTTTTGTTCTGATTACATGTCCTCCGGTTTAGTGTGGTTTCAGAAGCTAGACTGGAAATCAGTTGGATTCTGTCTATTCACTATTCTCACATAAGACTGTGGAGAGTAAGTTTTTGAACTCAGGAATACCTCTTCAAATTACTTTTTTGAGGCTTGTTAGAATGTTTACATAAACTAGACATAGCTCTAAGGGAGATGGATTAGTGGGCAGAGTGAAGGTTAGGGGACATACATGATGAACACAATTTGTCTCATGGCTATCCTTATCATAGATGCGTACAAGAAAAGATATTCACTGAGCATAATAAAATGCAGTCACCTTTACATCATTACTTATGCAACAGCTGTTTAATTGTGCACAGCAACATAGCAGCAATACGCAACCACTTTAGTGGCAAAATATTCCCTTCGCTATTAGAAAATTATGCAGAGAGATAATAATAAGGGGCACAATACAATTAGGAACATTCTATTCGAGTACATCAAGTACAGAGCATCCAGCTGAAAAAATGTTATGGGACATATAACAACCATAACGGCCAGGACACCAATTTGTCTGAAAGAGCAGCCCTGATTGTGGTTTTCTTTGGTAGTGTGAAGAACTCTTAAAAAGGTTGGAATCTGGAGTGCATGCACCTCAGACACAAAAAAAATATGGGCCAAGGTGTTGCATTGTGGAAATGTGGATCTATTCTATACTTCTATATGTGTGCAATTAGAAAAATAGTTTTCCATCATGTACTTTTATCTGACAGTTTTATAAAGAGAACTAGAATCTAAAAGTCTGGCTATAAAGCAGCTAAAAAAGATCAAAGTGTTTGAGGTTATGCAACAATGAGGTTTGCAAAATTAAATAGGAGTTCGAACTTTGACAGCTTAAATTTTCAAATCAGACAGCTTCAAAGGATTTATTATCTTCTTTCAGAAATTCATTTGAAAAAAAAAAAAGGCATAGGTTGACATCTACTTATTGTCCCCACAGTGTAAATTCCTTTCCTTTGACATGCCTTGTCTCTGAGGCTTGGATTTACAAGCAACAAGACACTGCTACAGAGCAATTTTCAAACCCATAAAAATTCCTTTGAGAAAAAACTAATATGTTAGTATAAGGTTTGTGCTTTCAAATGGACTTTTATCCTCAGCTGTTTCTTTTCATTATTTGAGGGTTAGCACTTGACCTTGTTTTTCTGGAATGTGGGTCAGGACTATATTGATACAATTTGTCCAGGAGCTAATCGTCCAATTCATCATTATGAAGACAATTATAAAATAAAATTAAATAGCTGTCCTAGAGCTTAAAATAAGTTGGTGTTAACAGTGTTAATTGTCAATCAGTATGGAAATGGTTTTGTGTTTGTATCATTGTAACCAGTCTTCAGGAAAAAAAAGTATTCTCGTGTAATTCCAGAGAGCATCCTGTAAACAGAATAGCCTGAGGGGAAAAAGTTACTTTTGGCAAATGTTAAATAAGAAAGGTTTTCAAGCATGCAGAAGGCACCTGATAAAACTGAAATTTGATCTATTATTTACATTTATTTACCTAAAGTAAACTGGAATGTTGTACTTATAGTGTCACTAGTTTTATAGCTCTGTTACCTCTTTACTCAGATACCACTTCATCATGATCTTCACATTCTTCAGCTTCTTGAAAGCACTAAGTTTGGCAGGGTTTCTTTTCTTCTTTTTTTCTTTTTTTTTTCTTTTTTCTTTTTTTTTTTTTTCTTTTAAATCTTTGCTAGAAGTAAGTAGCAAAAATGTGTGAAGCTTTCAAAAGGAAAAATAAATGAAATACTGAAGTTTTCCAGGCTGTGGAAAAGCTGGTAATCACTTAAGCTTAATGACATCAGCAAAACTGCGTATATGCTGGTGTACATAGAATTTTTGTTTGCTACTACGTGTGAGCTGTAAACTTGACTTATTGAATTCAATGCTAATTACAAGCTAAATGTCTCAAGTAAATCTGATAGTAGATGACAGAGATGAAACCTTGTTTTTAAAATGAAAGAAAAGGATACATGTGACTGCATCCTTATTGATGATATGGTGAAATAATAGGACCAAAGCTATAAAGTGAGAGCTGGTGATGAAGATCCAAAATGCAAACTGCTTGCTGGGTATTTTAATTCAGAGTAGATCTGGTCTAATCTGGTCTGGTTTGTTTGTTTTACTAACAGGTGAAACACATTAACTTAATTCCTGTAGTGCATCTTAGTTTAGTGTCCTCTGAAAGGAAAGTTGTTTATATGCCTCAGGAGTGTTCTCTGATGTGAACCACAGAGCGAGAGTGGGAAACATTAGTCTCATGATCATTGAGCAAAAGACTACACTCAGTCTCACCTTTGAAATGTTTCCACTTCATATGATTAATTAAATATTCAGCAGGACATGGATCAGAACCCAGTTGTTGCTTGCTTTGGATAAAAGTACAAAACCTCAAGGTAGAAAGTCAAGCTCTATTTCCCCGTTTATTCTTCCTCCCGTATAAAGACTCTGAATAATATTTGATTTACTTGATCTTCCATGAAAGTTATTTTTTTTATTTTTACGGAAAGAAGTTCTAATTTGAAATGGACATTGTGATTCTCTTTACTTTTCCTGCATTAGTTAAGTGCTGTTCCTTGAATTTGTAACATTTCAGGTTTTTTTTACTTTGGATTAGTCTAAATCCCCTTTTGCATTTACATTGCATTAAGGTGGATTCCCGCATTGCATCTCTCAGCTTTATTTTATCCATAAGGAATCCAGTTAACATAAAAAATCAATGGATAGCAAGTCAGAGATGATTGCAAAATACGATTCAAAAGTGCAGACCTAACTGGAGCACTGATGGAGTTGCAACTCATGTACAAAACTCTACAAATAAAACCAAAACATAACAGTGCCCGTATAGAATTTCCTGTCTATATAGAATCAGTACATTACTGATTAATCAGTGCATTATATGAATAATCAAGTCATATGGTTCCTTGGTGTTTGTTTCCCACAGATATTTCTATATTTTCCAAAATGCAGCATTCCAAAGACCAGTTAATAGGCCTGTCCTGTTTGTAAAATGGTATCAGTGTCCTTCATATGATTACTTCATCAGATAAAATGAAGGCAGAATTGGATCTGCTGGGTTAAAGCTGAGAAGAATGATGGAAAGAAATCAGAAAGTTTTTAAAGCTGCCTGCTCTCAGACTTTGATTCAGTGGATTTCTCTTTTTATTCTCTGAGCAATTTTTATGGCTTTTGTAGTCTGTGGCAAAAGTACTATGTCTGAAGATCAGAACTGAAGTCTATAATCTGTATAAATTTTCAATTCTGTAATATTGTCACGCACAATTTAGCACTTTATAAATTCCATTTTGAATTAGAAGTAGGCTTCTTGTATCAATACAGAAGTAGGGTCTCAATAAGATTGTGCAGAATTATTGTACAGTAACACTAACCCATCTGAAAAACATGTATATATCTACCTTTCCCTTAATTATTCTCTAAGTTGTATCTATTTTCTTTATCTTGTTTTCATTAAAAATATTTTTTTTTGTTAACGAAATTAAACCCCCATGTTACTAACATCTGTCATCAAGCAAAGAAGTCTTATCAATGAAGAAAATAAATTTGTCCTTCACCTTGTAAATTTGTTGCAAGGAAGTATTTTTAGCTTTTTTAGCTAGTATTTCCAGCATCTCTCATCTTAGAAAGGTTATTTTTTTCAGGTGATCAGCCCAGTCTTACTTGTTTCTCACCTCATCTCTCAGGTAAAATGTGGGATTCAAACATAAATTAGTCCATTAGCTGATATTTCAATACATGAGTTGGAAATTCTACTCACTCCAAGTAAGGTTTCATGTCAGCTTTGCCCAAGAATTTTTATATAGTATTACTAAAGATAGATTTCTAAATAAGGCACCAATAAAATTTTGAAAGGATCTTCTAGTCTGTATTCTAAACTTAGTCTAGTTTATATCTAGTTTGTATGCTAAACTTACTCTATTCACAAATAATTTTAGATTGATTCAAAGTATCTCTCAAATAAGAAACTAGACCCAAAAATTTTAATCCAAAATGCACTGAGATGATGACAATCAGCATGAGCAATTTCTAAAATGAAGTATCTATGATGGGGAATCAGATCACACTAAAATCCAAGCCCTTTTATTTTTTGATAATCAACTACAAAACCTTTAATATTTTTTTAATAGTTTTATACAAACCATGAACATTCTAGATATAAATGTTAAGACAATAGTAAAATGGGTATCTATGATAGTTTAGAGACCACAGACCTAACATGGCTTTTTTTTGTCCTTCCTCTTTATTCACCACTTTGAGAGACTAAATTTATCTCAAAATAGTATCAAGAACTTTACTGAATATTTTTTTTTCCCCTTCGTTCTGAATTTCCTCAGTTTTTAAAGCTACCTTGTCAGATTAGGATTGGCACAAGAAAGTACAGTTAAATTTAATAAAATGTTTATTTGGGGCTTAAAACATAATTATAAAATTGTACACTGATTTTTTACTTGCAGATACTGCCTTGAGGCAGTCTTTTTAATGTTAATTACTATTTTAGTCTAGTTTTCGAAGGAAGGAAGGAAGGAAGGAAGGAAGGAAGGAAGGAAGGAAGGAAGGAAGGAAGGAAGGAAGGAAGGAAGAAGTAAATGTTTTATCCTGCTTTCCTTTCTTCTTCATTTGTTCAGGGTCCTTCTTCACAATTATTTGGCTTTCTCTGTACACCTCTGAGTCTGTTTGTCTGCTTCTTTCTTTTTCTCCTCTTCAGTCACAGCCTAACTTGAGAAACAAGCACAGCCTAGTGCTGCTTATATATGTTACTGGAGCAGTAACTTATATTGCTAAGATGTATTGGAGAACACATTGTATAAGAAACTTGACTTGGGTTTGAGAGAAGCAAACCCAGCTTTTCTATTGCAGGTGCCACTGTTGGCTAGAATATGGCTTTGGATACATCATATTATGCCTTGTGTATAACCTAGAAGAATTTGCCTGCAGTCTCTTCTAGTAAGTAGTAGGGCTAGGATGTGATAATAAACTTCCATGAACTTTTAGATAGTACTGTAGTGTGAATGAATACTGGAAGGAAAGATTTGGGAAGAACAATAATATTAAAATGTGTTTTTCTGTGCTGAATGTTTAAAGACCCCTTTCTTAATTGTTTAAGAAAGTGATTATTGATGGAATGTCCCAGAAAAAGTAGCAGTGCAATTCCAAATACTATTATCAGTCAGCCTACTTAGACATGGCAAGGTTTTTTTTTCTCTTTAGTAAATTTATTTGATGCCTCAATCAGTGGTTTTCATCTGGAAGTAAGTAGAAAAGGTGAAGGAAGATTAAAACAAAACATGCATTAAAAAGTGAGAGGTCAGTCACCATAATCAAAAGTACTGATTACTTTGTGTTCAAGTATTTGAAAGCAAGCTGGTGAGAATCTTTAGAAGGTTTCATCATAAATAATTATTTTTTAAAGAGCAAGAGACAAAGAAAATATAATCTCACCTAATTATAGGAAACCTTAATCATTCATAGTGAGACATACCCCTCATTAGTCACGCCGTATGTGTACTAAGGCCTATCTCTGACACTGCCTGAAACTTAGCCAATCAGCATTACACTGTCAGACAACCTGATGGTGATATTTCTGTTTGCAGATGTTGACCATTATTCATTAAATAATTCATACCATCAGCAACCATTCTATCTTTTTTTTGATTATAATTTGAAAGCTAATTATGATGAGAGATGATGGGTTCATAGCTTCATGGTTTCTTACTCTAGTACTGAATAACCAAAATAAAATCTTTTAAATTCTAAGCTTTATATAAGCTTATCACAAAAATTAGCTATCATTATTTACACTTCTCATCAAGAGAGCAGGAAAAATTATTTTCTATCAATCAGTGAGAACTTTATACAATTAATAATAACTAGGTTCTTCTTTGATTAAGTGAGTTAAATAATTCAGTCCACCTTATACTAAATCATTTTAAATTCAGGCACAGATTGCAGCTTTAAGTTTAGATCTCATCCAAATGTTCTTTAAGTTCAAGAATTAGATATCTTCTAACATCCAAATGTTGCTTTAAATTCAGAGAGATCAGGAACAGGTACTACAGTTTTGCATTTCCACCTTTATTAATTGGATCAAACAAATATACTCTTATTTTTTTTTAATATTTTTTTCTTCTTATATATTATTTTCTGGCACAAAAATTTCTGTTTAGCCTATGCCACATGTAAAACCTCATGCTAACAAACTTATCTATACACAGCATCCTACTGTGAAATTGAAGATTTCAAGGGGCAAGGGGCATTATCTGTGGGCACTGAGTAGTTAAATCACCTCACATTTCTACTTCCAGATGATCTTAAAAATATTGTGGTTTTGTGTATTTGTACTTAAAGTCCATTATGTAATAAATGAAAAATAGCCCATAGGGACATTAACTTTGTTAGAGAAGTTACTGTAAGGCTGGCTTATTTAATATTTTTTTCAGATCGTATTTTTGTTGTAAGAAAGATTCATTTGCAGTTTTGCTGTCATTTGAGTGTAGTCTGTATTTTTTTTAAGGTGAATTATCTCGTATAACACTTTAAAAGATAAAATCATAGACATGCAGGCATTCTGGCTGCATATACACATATTTAGGCAGTAACCTTCCCTAATTTCACATTTATGTTCAGTCTTTTATGGCCAAAATGTGGATATTAAATACAGCTGAAATGTTAAAGCTATTGTAAATAATTTTGTAGTCCTAGAATAATTCATAGCCATGTATTTGTTTAAGAAGTTAATTTCCTTAAGAGACTTGTACTGGAATAATTTCTCTAGCATTAGTAAAACATAAAATTATAATGTCATTCTTTTCTTACGAAGTATTTTCATGACTTTAAAGTACTGTATTTTCCTATAGATACAGTAGATGTTGAGGAAAGAAATGCTTTAGGTTCATAGATTCATAGATATTAGGGGTTTGAAGGGACCTAGAAGATCATCTAGTCCTACCCCCCTGCCTGAGCAGGATCACCTAGACCAAGTCACCCAAGAACACATCCAGGTGGGTCTTAAGTGTCTCCAGAGATGGAGACTCCACAACCCCCCCCAGAAGCCTGTTCCAGAGCTCTGTCACCCTCAGTGAGAAAAAGTTCTTCCTTGTGTTGACCTTAAAACTCTTGTGCTCCAACTTGCACCCATTGTCTCTCATCCTGACATTGGATGACATTGAGAAAAGTCTGGCTCCATCCTCTCTACACTCACCCTTACCATATTTATAAACATTGTTGAGGTCCCCCCTCAGTCTCCTCTTCTCCAGGCTAAAGAGCCCCAGCTTTCTCAGCCTCTCCTCATAAAGGAGATTTTCCACTCCCCTAATCATCTTGGTGGCCCTGCACTGGACTCTCTCCAGTAAATCTCTGTCTTTTCTGAACTGGAGTGTCCAAAACTGAACACAGTACTCGAGGTGTTAGCGCAGTTTCCCCTGGAGAGACCCTAGTGGAGTAGGTATTTTATTGAAGTCCATGGAGAGGACACAAGCTGAAGCAGGGTAAAAGTGTGAGGAGGAAGGAGCAGTGGATGGGAATTGTTATGAACTGAATGCAGTCCTTCATTCTACACCTTCTTCTTTGCTGCCTACAGTGGGGCAGGCACAGGAGTCAGGAATGAAAGGCGTCATGTTGTACCTGGGAAGAAGATGGTGTGGGGAAGAAAGGTAATTTATTTAATCACTTTCTTTCTCACTATACTATTCTATTTTTCTTTGACAATACATTAAACCATTTTTTCCCAGGTTGAGACTGTTTTACTAGTGACAGTAACAGGTGAGTTATCACCCTGGCTCCATCTCATCCCATGAGCTTTCCTGTGTTAATTTTTTCCCATGTTCTAGTGAGGAGATGCAGTGAGACAACATCTGGGTGGGCATCTGGCAGGCAGACAAGGTCAACCCCCCACAGCAACTAAGAACAAGCATAGTTGGAGAAAATCTGCTTTCTGTTTCAATTACTATTTTTTTCATTAGACTAAGTTAAACCTTTTCATATTTACCAGCAATGGAAATATTTGATGGAAATAATGTGGGTGTTTTCTATGTTGCATAAGTTATCTAAGTGATCACTGAATGAAGATTCCGTTTTGTGTCATCATTTTATGCATGTTGTATCAGTATTGGGACTATAAAATCTGAATGGGGCTTTTATAAAAAATAAATAAAAATTAAAATCTAGAAAACATAACAGTCTCTTCACAAAGATGATTCTGGAGATATTTTTTTCCCTGATGGACCATCTTAAAAGAATTCTTCTAATCTTGTGGAGTACCTAATGGGAAAAAAAACCCAATCAACAAACAAAGATTGATGGAAAGATGCTTTGTTTATTCAAGAAGAAAGTGTTTTTCTGGCTTTCAGATCTAGTAAGGCCTATGCAGTCAGTGAGGAGTGGAATGCATAGTTACTCCTTTGGAATCAGGGATTCATCTTTTCAGGGTCAAATGAGTGGTGAAACTTAGAAGAGTGCTTGATGGACTGGGTCAAGAAACATGGTATGCAGGTTTTTCAAAATACTTCTAAAGGGATATTTGAGGAAAATATCTACTGTAACTGGATTTTTAGGCAATAAGGACGAAAGAGACAGCATTACTTGATCTGGTCCATAGTGCTGTCAGAGTGTTTCGGTCTATAATGCCTGTTTTGATCTATGTCTTTAAAAAAACATTCAGACTAAATTAAAATTTTGATTTCTGCATTAACACTGTCAACACGGTGTGGTACTTCATTAATAAAAACTTTTACTAAAATGCAAAAAAATAGACATGTACAGAACAAATAAATGTGCCTGTTGCCTAGAGGGTAAGTACTGCAGCAAATAACCTTTGGGTACTTGTACTTTGAAGCCATGTACAGAATTCTGCATAGTGCACCTCATCTCTTAAGTAGTTTGGTTGACTTGGAATTGTGCCCTGCACCACGTATTGGGAGTTGTGCAAAACCATTCAATAGAAAATGTGGAGAGAAGTCTTATATCCTAAGATTCATCCTTCTCTAAAGTTTAGATGCTTGATGGATTTCAGAAAATGCTTTCATCCAATTGAGTTCCTGACCTGAATGCAGCAAGTTAAATCATTTGAAAGGGCAAGCAAACACCACCCCTCCCAAAGGGGATGAAAAAGTAATACTCTGAAGCAGGAAATAAAATCTTTAAAAATCTTTCTTCATCCTGAGGAACTTCACACTCACATCTACTACCTGCCAGGGTTCAGATGAAGACACGTGAAAACACAACTGTAACTAATAAGATCCTCTCTATTTTGAAATAGAGGACCTGAAATAGTGATAATAGTTGATATTTCCCTTTCCTAACAGAATATTGTAATAACCACTCTGCAGAATCACATTATTTCCTGTATTGCTTTAGCCTCTTAATTTCTGGATGAGGCGTCTTGCTGAAAAAGTGTTAGTCTTAATCACATAAAGTTTTCTTTTATCCTGACAGAGTTGGTGTCATTTCTCCACTTCTAATATTTCTCAATTTATAATATTTCTTCAAATATTAACTGTTAAAATACTTGAGGTATTTCCTGGGGAAATTGCAATTGTAAAACTAACCTTTATTTTTCAGGTATACAACAAATTTTTGAGAATTTATAATGTTGGAATTATATTAATAGAGAACAAAAGGAAGGGAGACACATACCTTTAATTAAAACTTTCAAAACCTGGAGTTGCTTTACTCTCTTGAAACAACAGAAACCTTTCAAATCTCACATTGACAAGGCAATAAGTATCCCACCTTTCCTTAATTAACTCTTTAGGAGGACAGGGAAGATTTAACAATTGATAACAGTGCTGTAAATATTTAAGCTTAATTTTCCCTGAAAAGATAAGAAAGCTAAAGTGAAAAGAGTAGATATTCATTACATCATTTCTGATCCAGCTTACATGGGTCTTTTTGTTATATTTATTTTTTTGTCATCCTGAGAATAAATCCTGATAATAAATTATTGAGATAAATGTCTTTTTAGAAGGCAGATGAGAAGCAGGTGGTTTCATATGTGAAACCTGTGTAGTCCTGCATTACTTGTCTTGAATTAATTTATTTTTATTTTCCTAGCAAGAAACAGGCTTCTGGATGTGTAGGTTTTATTTTTGCAGTTGGCTTTTAACTTGTATAAAACTATGATATATTAAATTATCTTACTATCTCTACTGTTGGCATCCTTATGAACAAGCTTTTCAGTATGAAAAACATTTTCTTGTTATTACTAGTTTAAAAATCAAATTGATGAAAACAAGACGAATGTTATTTCATACATTAAAATTTTAAAAAAAGCTTTTAGCATGCATTTTTCATTACCTACTTTTCAAAACTAGTTGCTCTGCTGCTACCCATGTGTACATATATATATCTATCTATATATATATATACAGAACATATATACACCTGGCTGTAAGAAAGGATTTAACCTTTTGACTGTAATCTGTATCCTTCTGGTAGGCTGTTCAGCTTCTGACTGG
>JANHGL010022773.1:0-35611 GCA_024611195.1 Ceyx melanurus | reverse complement strand
GGAGGAGAGGGTTACAGAGCACTGGAACAGGCTGCCCAGGGAGGTAGTGGAGTCTTCTCTGGATAGACTCAAAAACCACCTGGACGTGTTCCTGTGTGACCTGATCTACGTGATCCTGATCAGGCAGAGGGTTTGGACTAGATGATCTTTCGAGGTCCCTTCCAACCCCAAACGTTTTCTGATGCTGTGAAAAAATGTATCTAAGATTGTAACAGGAATTCCGTATTAAGCTGAAAATATTTGTTAGCTGTTTCAACTTTCTTTTCAGATGCATGTGTCCCTGCAGGGAACAGTGTAAGAAAGAGTTTACAGTAGTAAAAAAATAATAGTATGGAATCAAATATGTTTAATTGGTCTCATGAGTTTTGATTTCTTCTGTACTTCATTTATGGGTTCTATTTTGCTTCAAAGTAGTTGTACTTTACACATCGTGATGGGGAGTGCTTTTCCAAGGGTGAAAGAAAGGTAGCACAGTTCTAGAAGTAGTGTTTACTATTTACTGTATGTGTTGCAGTATTTATTGGCTTCAAGTTTGATGTTAAGCTTTGGGTGAGATCTCACTCTGGTAGAAAGATGAGATTCAATTCTCCCAGCCTGGATGTCTGTTATCTCCTTTCACACTTTGTTTATTGGATGAGTGAACAAGTTGAGCTTAATGAAAACTTTATCTTCTACCTATGTTTTAAATAAATAAATATGCATATTCTATGGGTCTGTGCACATTGTATTTTGGATACATAAATAACCTGGTCTCATTTTCACTGTGACATCACAGACTCCAAAGCAAGGGAGGGTGAGCTGTCCTATCTGATCTGGAAATGTGTTGATGGCAGCAAGACTTCACCATAGGGACAAAGAAGATGACTCAGTTAACAGAAGAAAAATATTATCTGTACACGCTCTTTCTTTCTCAGCACTACAAATTCTCTGCCAGGTGAGAGATACTGATAAATGATAAATTCTTTAATCCTTCTTCTGGATAAGCTGTCTGAAAGACCTCCTCGTGGTCTCTGGAAGTCCATTCAATTGACAACTCTCCAAACAGCTGTCTAGTTTTGTCTAGGATGTTCTCAGTAAGGAATTGAAGTTTAATCTTCAAAATGCAGCAAATGATACACCCAAAGCATGAAATTCTGATTACATTTGAATTGAACTTTACCACTGCTATGAGCAAAGAAAAGATACCATGTTCTATTTTTCAACTGTGTCTTGTTTGATGGCAGAAACAATATCTACACATGAAACAATTATCTATTTATATGGTGGGGCAGAGAGGACAAAATCATCTCTGGTTGTTTTGAAAGCCAGAACCTTCTGAATTTCCCATTGAATTTCAAATTTAGGAAATAATTAAGTAGTGAATATGTTTTTTGTTGTTTTTTGTTTTTTGTTAGTTTGGTTTTTTCTGTCTAATTGGATATCTACCTTTTAGAGGTACAGCTCTGAACATGGTCATGTAAAATACATTTTAGGAGTTCGAGGAGCATAGTCCACAGTTTAAATTGTCCTAAAGCAGAACAGCAAGATAGGCCAAAATAGTTACAGTTCAAAAGTGATTAGATACAGAAACCTAGGGAAATTTCCTCAGACAACCATCTGTATTTTATATATCTGAAGTTAGAAGAGATAAATCCAATAAAAATAAGAGGCTTCTTGTCATGCAATATGTCATGTTTCCTATGTTTATAATTTTTGAAGCATTGTAATTATATTCAAATTTAGGAAAGCCTTTCAAACCATATATTATAAAAAATAATAAAAATACAAACCAAAAATAAACCCCAACAAACACCCAAACTCCTTTATTTTGCCTTGTTCATATTCTCCCCAGTAGTAACAAATGTAATATTCATTCTCAAATCAGATCAATTTGAATGGCTTTTAGAGAATATGCTTTTACAGTTGTGGAAAAGAAATATGCACACATTTTTCTTCTGCTATAGTTTATGGCTTTTAATGTTTTTATAGTGGCCAGAAAGAACTTGTAGAATTACTGCTGCTAGTTTTTCATTTTTACTGTCAAGATGCAGGTTTGCTATTATGTAAGAAGTTGTACATTTATGCAACCAAACATACTAAAAGCTTTAAAACTACAGAGTGGATATGGAAAAAAAATTGCTTATTTGGTTTTTGAAGTTACTCTGGTATACAAGCTTCATAACATCTAGCTAGTCAAGTTCTGACAGCTGTGACAGTTTTGGTGTTTTAGGCTATGAAATCTCACATCCTTCATGACTTCACAACATTGCTTAAGTGCAAAGCTTATAATACAGTATTGAAAAAAGTAATTTTCATTCTTGTGCCTTACCTTATTTTTTAAATTTATTTTAAGGATCATATCTGAAAACAAATAATACATTTTCAGTATATTCATTTCATTATTTTTTTCTTTTATTCTAACATTTGCTGGGTGAACACTTTAAATATTCTGTTTCTGCTGATCAAGTAGGTTATGTATTGCATTTATTAGTATGCAAGGGAAATACTAGTTTTATTTTGTTTATTTCAAGTGGAAGAGTTAGCATTGATTTTTAATTTTTTTTTTCTTCACAAAAAGTCAGTAGTATCTAATCTATACTAATATCAATAGAAAAATGATAGAAATAAGTAATTGACCATATGGAATTTTGTCTTTTTCTTTCAAAAAGGTTAATACTCTCATACTTGACCTGTACCTTATGCTGCATATTTGTCTCTAATAGAAATTCTGCCTTGTTAAAACTGTGGGTTTTTTTCCCTAGTCATGTTTCTACTGGTTTAAATATACTGCTTTCTGTGTAGTTCAAAGGCTTTATGATGAATCATAAAATATACTTTGTACTCAAAGTATGAGCCAAGACACAATGATTCTGTGTTATGCTGCCTGTGTTCATGGAAAAAGTACAAGTAACTGGAGCATGAGGAAATTCTGGGAACCTGAATTCCTCCAAAGGGTACAGCATAGCAAACATGTCATATGGGGCTCCTACTGATTCTCTACAAGTTCTGCTGTCATTAAAACCAAGTCTGGGCATCTTCAGTCTCTTACTGGTGCAATGTTCCCCCCTACACATTGATAACTACTTCTCTGCTCACACACAGTACAATCTGTGAGGGTGAAGTTGCATGGAGGGAATAGCAACAGGGTTTATCAGTTGATTCATTAGTAATAAATAACTATGGAGGTCTGTGCAAATGCTAATGTTTCAAGACTCTATCAGAAGAGAGTTTATTATTCTGTTATTATTACTAGAGAAAACTCTGTATTCAAACTTGTAAGGGTTTGGGTTTTTTTTTTGGTTTTTTTTTGTTGTTTTGTTTTTTAATGAAGAATTGTAGTGATGATTTTAGCGTCCAGCTTCACTTTTTTGGAGGCTTTGGTTTGGGTTTTGCTTAACAAGAAAACATAAGATATATGAGCAATAGCGATTGTTCAGAGAGATAACTAAATACATGTAAGATGAAGGAAGGAAAAAAAAAATCATTAGATATTCATAGCCACATATACTCACAATATATTCCAGTCATGCACACGTCAGCAGTGCTGCAGTACTTTTAGAAACACAGACCTCATGCTTTGCAAGCTACAGTTTCTAGAAAGAAATCACATAATCTATTCCCAATAGTACGTGCTTGCTAATATCCTTAGGATTTTCCTTGTTTTTGTAATAACAATGGGAAATATCCTATGTATCTGAACTATGCTGTCTCTGAAGATCATTGCAAGTCTATCAAGAACTTCTGAACCACCAAATAATACAGCACTGGTTGACAGGTCCGGCTGGGGTTTCCAATCAAAAAAAGCTACTTAGAGAGGAAATGAAGAATTGTGTCTGGGGAATTATAATCATAGCAACCATGTAGTATCTGCACCATTACACACAACTACTAAACATATCCAGAGAATATAGGTCATACATTTGTATGCAGTATACAGAATGGAGGGTGTATCTTTTTTTCTTTTTTTTAAAGAAGTAATTTTGGTAGGTAGTTTGGAAAAGAACCAATTTTAGAATTGCCAGCCATATGTTACAACTATGTAGATAAGGCAGACACCATATTCTATATATGCACTTTTTTGGATTTAATTGGCTCAGTATACTTTATTTACCAGCATGGACTTAGCACTGGCTTTCAGTATGGATATGTCTTTTCCACACATATATGAGGGTTGTTTTTTTTTTCTTCCTGTTTCATATTTGTGTGCACTTATTTGGTTTTGTAGTGTGTGTAAAAAAAAAGATATATATAATACATTGTATAGAATTTATACAAATACAGGTAGCTGAATAGGCTTCTGATATGTCCTAATATTTAGGAAGTGAATCTGATCAGAGAAACTCTAAAAAACTCAAAAGTTTGGAGAGAGACCAACTGGAGAGCTAATTTTTTAGAAGAAATGAAAGATCTATTAATAATAAGCAAAAACCAGTTCAATATTTCCTGTATTTTGTTATGTTCTCTGCCTATACGTCCCCATGTGTGTGTTCCCTTTTGGTTTGTAGCTGAGCAATAAAGCTTTCTGGATATGAACCATCTTCTGTGCTTAGGCAGTGCCCATCACAAAAGACTTAATATTCATAAATGGAATTGCTGCTGCTGCCAAGAAACAAGTATAACTTTAAGAGCTGAATAGTACAATAAATCAACAAATCATTACTGCAGCTAAAAAACGAAAATCATAAGGGTTAGTGAAAAACAGGGGAGGATTTATCATCCCCTTAGAAAGGGAAGGAGAAGTCAAAAGACACCTCTTGAAAGGTTGCCTCTAACAAAGCAGATGCATATGAGGTTCTTTCTAATCAGCTTCCAAATGTTTAGTGGGAAAAATGGTGCAAACTGCCTACCCCCATGCAATTCAGTGCAGTGACAATCCTATCCTGGCATTAGCTTTTCCCTTCAGAACTTTCTGTGTTGTCTGTAAAGAAGATCCTGTGATATTTTTAGCCACTTGGGCTATTTTTTTTTTTTCCATAAGTCTGTAACAGCAAAAAAACCAAGCATAATTATTAAAATTATGAACTATAATCTTTATTCTTAAGGTGGGGGGGAAGGATGAAAAATTTTTTAAGTATTTTTTTCCTGAAGTAGGCCAAGCAAGTCATAGATGCATAATTACATTTTAGTGAATTAAATATAAATTATGATAACTACTTTTTTTAAAAAAAACCCAAAAGGTAACCTTTAAAATCAAAGTTATTAATAAAAATGGATTTAAAATATTATGTCAAGAACTTATGTTTCAAGAATTAAGAACCTTAATCCTAAAATTAAGTGCATGTTTTACTCATTTAAGGTCTATATAGACCTGAATTTGATGATGAAGGCTATTTGTAGCCTAAATTGCAACAGCAGTTTTGTAGTTTTATAAATGGTATACTAGAAAAAAAAAGTCTGTGTATTTTATGTGTATGTTCACACAGATAATATTTTATCTTGTGATAATGATTCTTAGTGATGGCAGATCTTAAAAAGCTGCCCTGAACACTCACTGATTTCTTGTTGCATTTTGTTCCTTGTATATTTACCTGTCTGTCTGCTACTGATATGGATAAAGTTAATTTGAAAGCTGAATAAAAGCAGGAGACTCTTCAATTTAGAAGACTTTCAAAAACTTTTCATAATACCCATCTCAGGTTTAATGTATTTTAAATCTGCCCACATAACTCCATGCAGAGCTAGTCTATGTAACATTTTCATAAACACATTGTCTGATTGGTGTGTATTCAGCAACAGTTTTTATGTGGCTCAACATTCCCAGACATCCTTGGTGTTTAGAGTTTTTATTTTTCATTTTTCTAATCAATTTTTCTGGAATTTCATGTTTCATCCAGCATTAATAGCAATTGAAATCTGTTGCAATGAAATACAAATGTTGTTTATTATGTGATATTCTGACTGCCATTACTGTCTTTATATTTTATTTTAAAACAAAAATTTTGAAGTAATGTTTGAAAAAAATGCATCTTTCCTTCAGATAAACCATTCTTGAGTTCTGGTAAGTAAACCAGTTGTCTATTGAGATAGATCTGAATTGTAGCTGTACTGTTGATTTTACTTAGTAACTATTCTAGCAACATCACTGTAATTTATGAATAATGTTAATTGTTAACATTGCAAGTTCTCATTTAGACAGAATATGTACAATTACATCTTTACCAGTTGAGAAATTTGCTGTCATTTGTACTCCTGAACTGAAAAATAAATTGCATATGCTATTGTATCTGTAGTTTAATTAAAGATTTTGGTAGTAATGGTGCTGTAGGCATAGCAGTGAAATACAATTAGGCTTTTGAGAAGTCTAGATGAAATCTCTGTTTCTTCATGTCTACTTTAACAAGTAATGAATGGCACCAGTATTTAAATTGTTATGCAAAAAAAGCCTCCCTTTTGTCTTATTTCTGTATCAATACTAGATGTATGTTGAATCATTTCACATTCTAAAATAATATTTAATATATAAATAAACATACTTACATTTAATGCTGTGTATTTCGGTGATGGAGGGATTTATTTTTTTTTTATTATCCTCAGGGAGGTGCTTCTTGGAAGATTGATTGGGAATTTGCATGGAGGAATAGGAAATTTTAATGGTCACAGCTAATAATTAGAATTCAATAAATTAATCTATTTGGTTCTTGACTCAAGTGAAGATTTGTTTCTTTGGTTCCCCCGCCCCCTGCATGAAGCTTTTAGCAGTTTTTAGTGTTTGAGTACTACTAATAAAGACCAAATGTCCATGTCAGTATTTTGAAGATACCCAAGGTGCAAATCACCCCTCCAGTCTCTCTCCCTCTGCCTCTTTGATGGTGAAATAGTGTTTAATGACTGACATTCATCTATCACAAGCTTCATTACAAGATATAAAACACCTTGGCAGCTTAATGGTAGCTTAAAAAGTTGTTAAGATAAAGGTGAAATATCCCAGATGTTTAACACTGCTGCCTTATGACTGATTAAAAAAAAAAAAAAAAGGATATATCAACACTTCCTGACTGTATTTCCTTCCTGATCCTTGTCCCTTTGCATTCAGATTTTATTCCAAACTCATCTGTAAATTCAAATTCACCTTTAAAGCACCTTTCCACAAGTCTTTGTCTCAGAAAACTTTGTTTCTTGTCTGATTATGCTTTCAATTATCCAGTTACTTTATGTTTTGAATTAGTTTATTTAATTTGGGTTAATTTTTCTTTCATGTTGTCACTTCAGTTTCTTCCCCTTACTTTTTCTTAGCTACTAACTATTATATGCACTTTATTCCAGAGCTCTCCGAACTTTGGAACAAACGAACAATACTGAATGTGCTACAAATACAGTAAGTAAGGCCGTTGATTGTTTTTTTATATGCTCAAATACAAATAAAAGAACCTGCTGATTATTGATATTAATTCAATGTTTTAAATTGTAGACTGCAGTGATGTAAATCAAGAAACTAACAGATTATACCCTTTTACTACGGGAAGAAGTATGTTGCAAATTATAGGAAATATTTAGTTCTCATAATAATTCTGTTTTAGAAAAAAAAAAACCAAATGCAAAATCCCCAAACACCCCTCTATATAATAAACTGAAATTTTATCTTGTTGAAGTTACTTATATGTCAAAACAAAGTTACTGCCACATGGTGTGCCCTCTAGGCAACAATGTTAGTCACTGTTAAATAATAAAGACCTGAAAGAATCAAACTATCTCTGCATTTCCAGATGGTATCTGGTATCTTGACCTAATCTTATATTTAGGAGGTGTTTCCCACAAAAGTAAAAGGAAACTATTTTACCATCTTTCTCTCTCTCTGACACACACATGCACCAAACAATGATAAAACCAGGGGCATTTTCATTCATTCCTCATATGGACATTGCAGCTGTTCCTGTGCTATACAGAGAGAAAGTAATTTAGAAAAATGCTGCATCCACATTGCCTCTGAACAGTGTGAACAATCTGTGTGAACTGATGGAGAGAAAGGATCCCTGTTTCTTTCATTGTAGTGGCTTCAAGGAATGACAGCTGAAAGCAGTTATGCTGTGGTGTTTTCAAGGCAGTATTGTGCTTAGGGGGCTGGTTTTTAGGTTGTATTTATGATATTTTAAAATATTTTTTTCTGTCATATCAGTTAGATATATGCTAGTGCAATGATGTCAGAGGTAAGTTCCTTAAGAATTAAAAATGTACCTAGAATCCATTTCTCCTGTTTGTATGATTTACCCTAGCAGCAGCTGGTGTACATTACGTTGCCTCTTAGTACCAAAAGCAATAGTTGCTTTTCAGAACATGCCACACGTTTTGTAAACTCTGAATTTCTTACAACAGATGCCCCTTTTGAAAAGCAGGGCTGATCTTTCACCCCACAGTTATTCAACTCATTATCAGATGTTAAAAACTACTGATCCTGTGCTCAGAAAGGCTTTGACCCATGTTTTTACTGCCTACTTGGATAGCATCTGAGACAGCTTTTATGCTATACATACTCGTCTTTTCTTTTGGCCACACGTGGCTCCCTTAATCTTCTTCAACTCAAACAGCAAATATCCAGCTTCTGTGCTGAAGGTTTGCAGCTTAGAGCCCAGCAGGGGCAGATTTCTCTCTCTGCAATAAAATTGGAGGTTTCAACCCCCTCTGAGTTGAGTTTGGTAGAATTTAGCAGCTAGAGCACCTGCTGAAGAGGCAGATGTGTCAAGCATTCACTAAATTGGAAAACATACCTTGCTGTTTGTAAAGGAGTGGGGAAGGGCATACTGGTGTTGTTACCCTCAAGGTTAAGAACTGGAAAGAGGAACATAGTCCTGGCAGCTCACTTAGGCTTTCCTAAAGTGTCAGTGTTGCCCTTTGGTGGCAGAGATCTCAGGTGGAACTAGTTTTCTGACACAAGTGCAGAAAACAGTCTTGCCCTTGTAATCCAGGCTGCTTCACTTCTCCCTATCCTCATCAAGGTTTATGATGAGCAGGAGGAGTCAGCAAAGCTAATCTTTGAAACCAAACACTTTGTATTCAGAAGCCAGAAATAAAAGTTTAAGAATGTGTTTAGATGACATTGCCTGACTTATGCTGGGATAGTTCTTTTTCTTAGTGCTCATCTTCAAAATACAGATTCTGAGCATGATCATCTTGTGTTTCACAAGTCAGATAATCTCTTGGGTAACTTCAATGATAATGAAATCATTAGGGTGTTATATTAAGGATGAATTTGACCTGGCATCTCACCCAGCAGAGCACAGAGCAGCCTGTGCTCAAACTGCAATCTCTAATTGTGTTTTGCTTTCCTTGTATGTGCCTTGCTCAGTAAGTACTCTGTAAGCTAATATGATCTGTATATTTCACAGTCCTTTCTATTTGCTCATTATAGACCAACATGGACGCAAAATATTATGTGAACAAGAAAAACAAAGAAATGAATACTTTTCTAAAAACATAAATTTAGAGAATATGTGTATTTTATTGGAAGAAAACACAGTATAGTTACTAAGTATTAGTCTAATGATTATGTTTGAATCAATCCAAATGTGAAGGTATGTTATAAGGCTAATCTAATTTTAACACTGCTGTGTGCTGGAGGTAATCAAGATATTGCTAGCTGTGTTGACTAATTCCCCAATTTGTTTTTTAGAAGGAAAGGATGTTAGCTTTGTCTGTTTTATGATCTCTACACAAAAAGAAGCATAAACATCAGGAGAAAAAAAGATCATTTTAAGCACTTAAATCTTTATTAGGATCTCATTCAATCCATTCTGAAAGGTACTACAGTAGAGGTGTGTGTATATGCATTTATTTTATTGTAATATTCTTGAATAAGTGTATTAATTGAGTCTTTCCACTAGTTACACCTCCTTCCATGTCTGCTGGTAGAGCTCTGTCAGTGTCAACAGCACGGAAGGATAGGACTGCTGGTGTGTGTGAAATGAAACTTCTTTGATTAGTCCTGCACAATCATTCTACTTGTGGCTTCAGCTTACATTCACTTTCACCTCCTGATTCGTCTCCCTCAGTGGTGGCTTACGCTATGGATTCAGTCTGAAGGAAGTGGTTCTGCAGTAAGTAATTTGACCAGTGTATGTTCACATGGCAGGACCAAGGTCTCTGCTCCTTCAGAGAGCATAGACAGAATTCGTTTCAGCAGCCTGAGACATGACTAAGTTATTACCCTGAACATACACACACAACTTCTATACACCTTCACATGATCTGGTCTAGGTGATCCTTCTCTGGCATGGGGATGGGACTAGATGATCTTTTGAGGTCCCTTCCAGCCCCTGACATTCTATGATTCTATGATTTTGCTTCATTGATAATTCAATATCCAAACTCTACTTGGGAGTGCTCTGCTACCTGGAGTTAGCAGGGCAGGTCCTTCTGCATTTCTGCTAGTCTTTCAAATCATGGTTTCTCTTTCACAATCTACATCAGGTGTTTCCCTTAGATGTTTACGATCCTTCGCTCTTGCATGCAGTGTTTTTATATCAATTATTCTTTACTTGACCATTGTATGATACTGAAATTAATTACTTAATATTTACATTACTTAGTTTTATAAACCAAATGCATAGTGTTTCCAGTCTTCGTATGTGTCATAAAATGAACTGCAATTTCATTTGGATGCAGATTGCATCCAGAGGTGTGTTTGCAATGTCCTCAGTAATCTATTTCCACTTATTTACCAGCTGCCACTTCCTTTTCTGGTAAACTTCCATTTTTGATTCCTTCATCTCTGGGAACATTACAAGGTTTCATTGTCACATTTTGCTCACAAACCGCAACTTCGTACCAACATATAAAGTTGGTTTGTTAATGCTTTATCCCAGCATTCTTTGAACACCAATCTTCACAGTTCTTTTGAAGTCTCTCATCACTTTCTGTTTCTGAGCTCTGCTCTGGCCAGGTCAGACAGATTGTTAGCTGTATTGTGGTGGTTTGAATCAAGTTTGGATTTAGTTTAGTGGTAAATTCAGTGACAGAGATGAGTGTTAGAAGACATCCTTTCTGCCTATTTTCATAGTATTTCTTGTCAGCAACATGATTAACTTGGGACAAATGTGGTTTCTATTTAGAACTGTGACTTAAAAAAAATATTTACTCTGAATGAGGAACTATTATCATTCATCAGTGTCTATAATACTTCATTAAACATCTACCTACTTATAAAATGGTTGCTATGTTTTTGGCTTTTTTTTTTGTTTTGGGTTTTGTTTTGTTTGTTTGTTTGTTTTTGTATTTCGATATTCAGTGCTTTATCTTTCTTCTTAGAGAGGCAATATGTTGTTCCTTAAAATACATACTGTATAAATTCCATTTTCATGTAAATATCTGCAGCCTACTTTGTGCTAGCATGCTTTACCTATTATAATATTTTTATTTATTCCTGTCTAGTCAAGGACATTTTTTTTTATATAACTCTTGGAAGGAAGAGATTTGATCTGTCGCTAGAACAGGTGTTATAAATTGCTTTGGAAATATCATAACCAGTGTTCCTGATGACACTTTTTTTTTTAACCTCTTTCCCCAATATTTGAAGTTGCTGAAGTTTAATGAAATGCATAGAAAAAGAAAAAAGGAAAAGAAAAATATATGTCATTGTATTGTTAAAATTTAGTATTTTTTATATATCCAACATTGGGTGTTAAATGTATAAATTATGCAGATTATTATGGGGTTTACTACAGTAGCATATAATGAGGGACTGCTGCACGTATAATCTTCTTAACCAAGTTCCTTGATTGTGGGGTTCATGCAGTTTATAGTGTTTCAGTAAATAATTAGTCTAGTCAAACATGAAGTCAGCTAATAATATGTTTATAACTACTCAACAAACGATTCTGTTTGTATGTTCTCCAACATAAGGTCAATGGCCAGAGCCTTACGTAAAATATGAACTTTTATAAACTCTACTTACATGTTAGTTTACTCAGTTACATAAGTAAAGTATATACAATATATTATTATATAAAAATTTGTTTATATGAAGTGATGGATTATTATAACATAGCATGCACTTCTGTGGTTACAATGCCCTGTGAAAATAATGTGTCTCTTGAATAGATGTCTAAAATCATTAATATTTTAAGCCACCTGAAACCTTGAAACCTCTATGCAAATAAAGCCTTACTTGAAAGTGTGACCTAGATTTATGTATGCATAAAGAAACTGAACACCTTGTTTATTCAGACAGTTTTTCTGAGGGTTTGTCTTGCCTTTTTTTCCTTTTTTTCTTCTTCTACTCAACCTGGATGTGCTGGAAATGCATGCAAATTTTATAAAAAACTTACAGAGAGTTATGAGCTGTTGATACCAATTGGTTTTTAAGTTACTTTCCATGACAGCATTTAGTAACGCAGCACAAAAAAAAAAAAAAAAGAAAAGCAAAGGAACATTTGACTAACAGCATATGTGGTTATTTGTGTAATGATTGGCATTTGTGTTAATGTCTCTACCTCTGATTGTAAATGGATCAAAGACTTCAATCAAAGTATGGAGTAAAGCCTAAAAACTTCCTAGCTTTATGCAAAAGAAATAGAGATTGATGGGAACTGGAAGAAGTGATTATTAGAATGCGTCTGCTTTATGCTGCAGTGTAACCTGTGCCTTTGTTTTGCTTTCATACTCATCACACATTTGACCTCTTTTTCTATATTGAATATTTTATATCACAGCTTTCAGAATAGTAAATGCTTAGTCCCCAACTGAAATGGGAATATTTTGTTCTATGGTGGTGTAACTGGGAAGTGTAACATAAAACACAAGCTTTCTGTTTTTAAAGTTGGGAAGCTTAACCTAATTTCTTATATTGCTTACATTTCCACCTCAGTGTGAGGTTTTAAAGAAATCTTGGCATTTTACTTCTATCAAAACAAATTAGCTTATGCCCTTCTAGATTCCACAAGTCCTCCTTCACTTCAGGATTGATGTTCTGAAGCGCTTTTAGTGAAATCATTAGTATACTCCTCATTAAGGCTATGCTCATGTCTGGCATGCTGGTTGTGCAGTGCCTGCTGATGGCATAAAAAATGTAACAGAGTTCTCACTAGAGAAGATTTGCTTTCAAAAAGTAAAGAGCCTTTCAGGACTCTGATTTTTCTTCTTTTTTTTTTTTTTTTTTTCTTCTTTTACTTTCTGTGTATATATATTTTGTGGATCAGAATACATTAACCTTTCTCTCCAGCATATTGTGCATATTTCTGCTCTTGATGTTAAAAATAAAAAAAAAGAAGGGAAGAGATCTCAAGAAAATTGCCATGGCACAAAACTTACTCTATTTAACCATTTTCTCAAAAACTAATAATGGTGGCTAGGTACCTCTCCTATTGTAAAAACTTCGGTGTCCAAATTAGAAGATGGTTTTGTTTTTGTTCTCAAGTCTGTTTTCAACCATTTTATGTATGTGTTGTAAGAAGCTGAGAGGCATTGTAGTATTGTCTTTATTCTTAAAAGTAAGTTTTATGTTTCATTTTTCTTTCTCTGAGTGAAATAAAAGTTCAGTCCTAAAAATATTGGATTGGAAAGGATTTCCTGTGTGCTGAAGTTTTAGCCACAGGCTGTCATGAGAACCAGCTTATGTAATACACAGCATCACTTTATCAAGTTCCATCTAAAAGTAGAGTTTTTTATTGTACTTTTACCATCTCTGCTGTCCTTTGTAATCTTGTAAGAGGTCTGTTGTCAGCTTAAATTTATTTATGGTCAATCTTTACGCATTTATTTCTGTGCCAGTATTGTTGTTTAGTTAAATAGTTTATCTTCCCTGCAGCCTTTGTATGTTCTCAGCTGATGCACTTATAAAAGAGTAATCATATTCTTTCTCATTCATCTTTTTGCTGGACTCAGCAAGAGCTTTTAGGACACTGAAAAAGTAGGTTCCTGTTTCTTCATATCATTGCTAGTCCTTTGCTGCTGCTTTTTAAGCATTTTTACGTAATTATATAAAGTGCTTTTAAAAATATTATTATTGTATGTGTGATAGAGCAACTATATTGCACATGATAGTGAACTATGAAAGTGAAAAGTGCATTTGGATTGTAATCATTATGTACAGATATTTCTGGGTGTTTGGGAATACCTGCCCATCTGTTTGCCTTTTACTCCTCTTGCTTTTGTAGCTGCTTAGACTAGAGATCACTTTGAGATCAGTGAACCTCTTAATAGTATCATGACACACTCTATAAGGATTTTGCACCTTCACCCCCAAAAAACACATTTTTTTCAGAAACATGATCTCTGACAGAGCACTGGTCAATATTCACAAGGTATTGGCTTTCTCTGCTTCTAGGCATGCTGAAAACTGTTAGTGATTCATGCTGTTGCCCAAAATCACACTGACACAATACTGTACTATTCTGACAATTATTTTTTTTTCTGAAATAGGACAGTTGAGAGCAGTTAATAGGAAGATATTTCTTGTTTTGTCATTTGTGTGGTTTGTTTTTTTCTGTGTGTGGCTGGGGTTTTTTTTCCTATTTTGTAGTAATGGAAGGCTAAAAGAACTGTGACTTACAATCACGCTTTTTGTAAGCTTTTATTTTGAAAAGAATCTTTCTAGTTCACAACAAGCCACAAAGTTGTATCTTTGGTGAAAAAAAAAAAAAAAAGAATTAGATATAGTGAAGAAATCTAAAGCAAAATGTTTTATTTTTAGTACAATATCTTATTGGGTTATAAATAAGATGTCCTTGTAGATAAGTATCACAAGCATGTGTCTTGTGAGACTTTTTTTAATGGTCCCTGCTGGTTTATAATTTATACAGTCAGAAGTTAATGTAAGAAAGTGCCATAATAGCACATTTTAACAAGGAAAGGACGAAGTTGAGCTGCAAAATATGCATAATAAAGACTTTTTTTTTTTTTTTCCAACTGCCAGAAAATTTATATTCATGACTAAATTAGTTCCTAATAAATTATGCATAGCCTTTATGAATGCAGTGAAAACATGAATCATACTGCAATGGATATGTTACCAGGATCAACTGCTTTGCTACGGTTTGCACAAACCGTTATGTTGTTGTTTCCTTTGATACAGTTTATATAATCATTTAGTTGTATTCTAAGAGTTGTCTTCCTCTATTGTATCTTTAGATTTTGAATAGCTTAGTTCAAACTCATTCCTGTTATTTTTGGTGGTGTTTTGTTGGTTTGTATGTGTGTGTGTGTTTGATTTTTTTGGGTTTTGTTGTTTTGTTTTTTTTGAGTTTGTTTGTTTTTGGTTTTTTTTGAGAGTAAGGTTTTAAAATCTTCAAGTTCCACGGTTGTTTTCAATACATATTATAAATGAGATTGATCATCCTTTTTATTTTAAGAAACCAACCAAACTAAGTCTTAATTAGTCAAAAACAACAACAAAAACAGGGGGGTTGGGTGTTTTTTAATATATTTTTATGTATTTACCTTTTTCTTTTTTAACTTTTTGTAAAATAAAAAAGTTTTGCATCAAAGCAGTCCTTCTGGTGTCTAGGCATAACTGAGAAAGATTATATATTCCCACTGAAATAGGATTCACTGAAAGAGGATTCACATTGGAACAATGAATGAATTTCAGTTTCTGAAATTTGTGCCATACTGACTGAGAGGAGAATCATATAATGTTCGGGGTTGGAAGGGGCTTAAAAGGTCATCTAGTCCAACCCCCTGCCAGAGCAGGATCACCTAGAACAAGTCACTCAGGAACAGATCCAGGTGGGTCTTGAATGTCTCCAGAGAAGTAGACTCCACAACCTCTGAAGTATGGCAAGTTATCTATGAGAATTAGTGTGTTATGGTAAAGAAAACATAATCCCTTTGGAATGATGAACATAGTATAGCTTCATCTTGCAATTCAACATACTGCATCCATTCTAAACCAGCAGGCTAGAGTGGTGAATATGCACATAAGACCAAAAAGGAAGGCTATGAAGCAAAGAGAAGCTCAATTTTTCTCCTTATTTCTACTCTCTAATAAACTATGCTTGAACTTTTTACAAAGGTTTGTAGTGATAGTATGAGAGGTAATGGTTTGAAAGTGAAAGAGGGTAGATTTAGATTGGAAATAAGAAGGAAATTCTTTGTGCTGAGGGTGATGAGATGCTGGAACACTTTGTCCAGGGAAGTTGTGGATACTTCATCACTGGATGTGTTGAAATCCAGGTTGGATGGGGTCTTACACAATATGGTCTAGTGAGAGGTGTTCTTGCTGTAGCAGGAATGTTCAAACTAGATGACCTTTAAGGTGTCTTCCAAGCCAAACCATTCTATGAACTAATAAGAGTGACTTCTGTGAGTGACATTGTTCAAGTGTTCATTGTTGTTGTTTGGTTAGTTTTCCAGCTGTGGGTTGTTTTGTTTTTCTTTATAAATCTTGATGCAAAGATTTTTCTAGTGCATGGATTGAAAAAAAAAAAACAACAAAAAAACCCAGGAAAAGCCAGTGAAGACACAGTCTCTTACTAAAGCAGCTCGCTACTTCAAGTTAACAGAAATTAAAGAACTAAAAACAGATTTAATGTGTAAAAGAAAGATCAAGGCAAATGTAAGAACGACATCAATATTAGTAAGACAGTTATTTAACTTCACTGTACGATTTTTGTTTTTTTGTGTTCTTCTTATGTCCTAGGTTTTTTTCTTCATATGTCATAAATAAGGAGGCAGCAGTGTTTGGATTTCAGTGTTACAGGCAATATAAGGATGATCATGTTTTAATAATTCAACCAGTCATTGGAGGTGTTTGCATCTAGACATCACTTCAGATACAGAGGATAGTGGGTACCATGTTTGAGACACACCTATTGTTCATCTCATATTTTCCCTGCTGTATTTCTCAATGTATACTTAAATAAACTTTTTCATGAGGAATAATTCCTCTCCTTGTCAGGAGATTAGCCCTAATATGTGTCCATTATCTCTCTTTTCCTAAGTTTTCCACTCTTAAGAGAGAGTAATTAGCCTAGTTTATGGGAAATAAAGACTCAAATGTCATTCTGTCATGAGCATCCTAGGAATGGCAAGTTGAACTATTATGTAATTTTGAAAAGTGCTTAATCATTTAAGATGAACTGAATATCTGACTTGGGCCTGATTAAGGAAAAATGCCTTCAGGAGCAAAGTAATTAAGTACTTACTGTCTGACTAACTCCACATATTTCTTTCTCAGTTCCTTAGATCTCACCTGTGAAATTAATATACTAGCATTTCCAAGGTATTAGGAGGAAAAAGTAGATAAAGATGATGATGCAAAGCCATAAGTAAGGATTTTTATTTATTTTTCCTGAAGAACCTTTTGTTATTCTATTCTGCCCTGGGCCTGGAAATTATCTGAATTAATGCAATGCACGTTTCTTACATGGACTGAAGCATCTGTAATAAGCCTTGCAGCTATGAGTCTTAAAGCTTGTAATCCATTTGCTTAAAATGGGTTACTGCAATACAAGAGCTGCAGTCCTACAGGAGCTGTAGATTGGTGCTCCTATACACACAACTGGGTATGCACCAAAAATGTGGCTTGAAGTTGTTGCTATTCAATAATCTGTACTTCTACAAACACAACTATATTAAGCTGAAGATAAAAATCAATGCTTCTTGGCTGAATCTAGTCTACCCTTATTTATACTGTTTGAATTAAAAGTAAGTTCACTAAAGAATAAAATTGCACCAGGATGAAACTCATGTCTGTAAACTGAGAATAATCAGCTAATATGTCTGTGTGGAAAGCTCAGAATGCTTGCAAATGAGGAGCAGTCTGATAAAGGAAAGGGAAGAGTCTCTTCATTCAAAATTGTTTACTTTCCCTTGCTAATTATAAGCATTAGTTGGGTGTAGCTGGTGAAAAGCATCGAGTTTTCATAAAGTGACTGGGTCTGGGTGGATTTGGGGTTTTCTGGGGTGGTAGGGTTTTTTGTTATGTGTGGGTTTGTTGTTTTTTTTTTGTTTTGTTTTTTTCACAGACTGAAACTTGTAGTTTTTCTGTCACAACAAGGAGACTGGTCTCCAAGTTGACCTTCTCCCGAGCAGATTGAGGAGGGAATATAAATTACATGGCAGGAGCATTCAAGTGACCCATCATGATATACCTGGTAGATTAATTATGTACTTAAATTGAAGCCTGTCACTTAAAAGTGAGTCTCACCTGTCTTTAGTCATCTATTTATCTTTATAACTCATGGCATAAGTTGTTTATTGTATTCAACTTTACTAGTTGAACTAATAAGCAGTGAAAATGAATTCAAGATCCCCAAAAGACAGTGAAGTAGTTGCAGTGTTTAAAAAGAATGAACATGGAAAAAAAATGCATCATTGAAACAACTATTTATGGTTAAATTCTTGAGCATAAAATATAATTAAAACAAGGCTTGATTTACAGTCTTTAAAAATTTAAGACAAGGGAAATGAGCATTTTCAATAAATAATGAGAATCAGCAGCATGGTATTCAATTACCTAAAACATTGCAACTGTCTTGGAGGAAAATAATACTTCTTTTGTTATGGTATTTGAACTTCTTTAACATAATAGAGTAGCAATAGTAAAAAAATGTAAATAATGTGCATATGACAAATATAATGTTAAATTAAATTTCATTATAGTTCTCTCAAGTGGTAAAAGTTTGGTTTTTTTATAGTGACCTAATAAACTTTAATTTTTCTATCACAATTTTAAGAAAGCAGTATGTGAGAATTGAGTTATGCCATTACAATTGATTGTGCAATTACACAATTACTTTGAAGTGAAAACGTCAAGGATTTCCTTTTAAAAAGAAAAATAATGCAAAATTTTAGTCCATAAAGTGCAAAAAAACCCAGTTTCATTGTGTATAAAGCTGAATTGTGTTTTGCAATAATTTAGTGATCAAGCTAATGTGTTATTTCATTAATTTGTGTAAGACACTCCTAGACAAGACTTGCCGTGACAGAACTTTGAAAAAGATTTAAAATTTAGAAGAAACTATAAATCATTAAGATACATGTTGTTCCTATATAAAAGGAGACTAATTGTTGACATAAATTTTTAATTAAAGTTAAAGATATTGATTCAGAATTACTTTTTTTGTTAAATTTGCAATTTAATAAAAAAAATTATAAACAATCTAATTTTTGTCACATATATACACAATCAAATAAATTACCAGTATGAATATAATTTCTAAATTTGAGATACCATTTCCCACTCAAAAAAAACCCCCAAAAAACCCCAAACAAACTTCTTCCAAGGAAACGGTTCACGCTGTTACGAAGATCTGTATCTGATCAAGGTGATAACAAATTGAGTTTGCAATGTTCAACTTCTATCTGAAGGTCATTTAGACTTTCTTTGTATTCACTAAATATATAACTCACAATTGTTTCTTAATGCAATATATTGATAATTTGTAAGTTAAAAATAAAAAGAACATGTTTGGGGATCAGATTGACCTGTGGATACTATAGTATAAATTGTCTAAATAATCCAGAGGAAGAATTAAATTTATTGATACAAGTCGAGTGCAATATGTACTTGGTGAGCAGAAGAAATGCACTCCACTAGACTGGAGACTCAGTCAGATGGAAAGTGTTTATCTTTTGGAGTTTCACCTGGGCTTTGTATAGCATTTGTACTGCTCTGTCACAGAATACAAGCTGCTTTGTAATTTGTTGTAAATTGTGAGTGTCTGTATAGAGATTGTTAGTGAGCTCTTACAGAGCAGAATGTAAGTGATTGTGGCAAAACTACTTGGTTTTTTTCTGTTGTGAACAAAATCTAGGAGCACGGTCTCATTTTGGACATTTTTTCCCACTGCTGCAGTAGCAGAAAGACAGGCACTTCTCTATTTCTTTCTTAGGTGTTTCATTATATGGTTACAAAGGAACTTTAGGTAATCAAGTGACTTCATGTAGACTCCACAACTTTGTTATTTGAGGATTGTACCCAAACACGTAGATTGCTGAATAGTGTGAAGTTGAAAAATAATATTTTCTTTGTCAACAGTGAGTTGCCAGTGTTACAGTGCATGAGTGCTATGAAAACTTCTTGCTGAGAACTTAATTGCAAGGCTATTAAAAGAATGACCATCTTATCTGAAACTCTTGAAAGACCTTCTTACAACAGCATGATTACTAAAGTTAGATAAATAGTTTGGAGCAGAAAAAGCATTTTTGTAGCAAAGAGTAAAAACATTATTACAATAAATGGAAAGGTCATGGTGTTTGTATTGTGCATGTAGTGATGTTTTTGTTACGATTCTTAGTACAGTCAACTAAGGAAGTATATTTTTGCTCATAGTCTGCTTGACTTCAGATAGAAGATAAGCCCACACGCAGATCTGTGTAGTCCTTTCCCTCAGGAGTGGGATGGAGGAGAAAATTAGAAGAGCAAAGTCTAGAATATTCATGAGTAAGAAAGATTATTTACTGAGAGAAGGAGAGGAGAAAAAAACAAATCCAATCCCTCACCATACCCCATAGCAGACCAATACCCAGCCAGTTTCCAATCATTGGATGCTTTAGAAGATAAACCCTCCTCCATTTAAAAAAAAATAATTATTGGTTTTAAATTGTTGAGCTTGATGTTATATGGTGTGGAATATCCCTCTGACCAGCTGTCCTGTTTACGTTCCTTCCCCATATCTTGCATACTCATAGCCTACTTGCTGGGGAGGATGTTGTACCAGCACTGTTCAGCAGTAGCTGGTGCTGGTGTGTTATTAACACCATTTTACCCACAAATCCAAAACACAGCACCATACGGGTTGCCATGAAGAAAGTCAATGCTATCTCAGCTACACTCAGTGCATTGTTGAAAAAAAAAAATAATTTAAAAGTTGGTGATGGAAGGGTCCTATTCATAGCCACTCCTGTTTTGGATGATAAATAATTTTCCAAATAATATAAAACTGGCTTTTGTTAAAGCATCTGAAAACACTATTACAATTGATATGGTTTCAAAAGGTTGAGAAGCAAAGGAGGAAGAAGGTGATGCTTTTGGGTAAAGGTGGACAGGTAGAGAAATTTCTGGCTAGAGAAATAGCAGTTTATGACATCAAAATCTTAATATAAATATTTTATCTCCCACAAGGAAAGTGCAGATTTTCTTTCTGAAGGTGAGAATTAGTGTGTTGAATTCTCAGGGAAATAGGAGAATCTCCCAGGTACTGGGGAGGAAAGTGTTTCCTGACTTTAAGGAAATAATCATTCCAAGTCCTGTAATGCAGACTGATAAGCAAACTGAGTGCTGATTTGGGAGTATTTTTCCATAATTATTTTTTTTCCCCCCTTTTATTTACTAAGGAGAAGGGCTGGCTTTTCAGCACTCCTGAAATAGCAGCATAGCAACTGAAGAAGGCCTTAATTGTGGTAGTGAAAGTTTCCTGAGATATAAGTAGAAGCTCCATGACAATATTTTAAGCCACAAGAGACTGAAAGGACTAAAAATACTAATTTATGATGACTGTCTGATCTTTCACCAGATAATTTTGAAATTATGCTGTTCTGAATCTCATATATCTTTATCTCTGAAAACAGTATATTCAGCTACTAATATCTTTAAACTACTTCAGGTCAAACAGATGTACTTGAATAGTTTTCAGTAGTGGTTTCAGCTCAGTTTGGTCTAAAGTAGTTTCTACAGAACTATGCTTAGATTGGTTTCTGATGGATTTATCATATGAATTGCAATTCAGTTGCCTTTCTCATGTCCTGATTATCTAGATTATAAAAGAAAGGTGCTGTTTCTGTGATACAGGTTGGGAATGAATTTACTGGTGACTGTTCTGGAATGCATTTGAGTTTGCACTCAATTTGCTGAATTTCTCTTTTTCTATCTTTGCTTTATTTTTAAAAAAATAGAGGTGCTTGGAATGAGCAATTTATCTCAGACTATTTAAAAATTACTTATTTCTCTGAGTTATTTATCACATATATATGTAGCTTTTTGCTTTTTACCTTGAAAATGCAACCTTGTGTTTTCATTTAGACTTTTTTTGAAGTATTCAGAAACGTCATTTGTCTTTGTGCTGGTTTAGTTTAATTATTTTAAAGCTAAATTTTAATCCAAGTGTTAGAAGCATCCCAAGGTTGGATTTTCAGATAATAGCATGTTATGTGTTAAAGGGATAGTGGTGAAGAATCAGTTTTCAGTTTCGTTTAAATATTCTATTCTTGTTTGCACCCTGATGCTCCTTTTGAGATAGCCATAATTTAAATAATTGATTCACTGAAAAAAAATCTAACAGTGTAAAGCTTAACAGTCTATTCCAAAAAGGTCAGATACAAATTACTGTAATTTTGCATAAAATGAAATAAGAAAGCCTGCCCCTTTCACTCCCAGGGAAAAATGTTAGGATAATCGGAATTCTCATGGAGCTTTTTCAATCAATAAAGGTTTCAGTGAATGATTGCAGCACCAAAATTGAAAAGCATTGTTCTCACTCCTGCAATTATACTAATTATGTCCCCTTGATCTGATTGGGAGGGGTCAGGTGGAAGAAGGCCTGATGAGTACAAGAGAGGGAGAAAGAGAAGGAATGGTTTATCTAGCTTGCCCCTAAGAAAGGTCAGGTTTTTTTGTTGTCAACAATACTAGTGATTTATTTATTTATTTATCTAAACACTATATTATAGCTACTTTGTGCCTTCTTTTAGTTCCTTTCTCTTATTTTCATCTGTGGCTTCACTTTTTCAAAATATTTTAATATAGTTTGACAGGCAGCATCTGCCTAGTTCTGGTGTTTGAAACAAACAGCAGATAATATTTTTTGTAAATTTTGTTTTAATCCTTCACACCATTCAAGTCCAACTACACATCACAAGGCAGTGCCATCTGGAGATGGCAGAGCAAGCTCTGAGGCAAGTAATTTCAGTATCAGAAGTAGTCTAGTCATGCTAGTATGGTATTATCCCTGGATTCTTTAGCCTGCTAAGTAGTTCAGTATGTTACTCAGGTAAAGTGCTGTGCCAATATAACTACACTGCTTTCAGCACGTGTTTTCAGCATCTCTGTACAGTGCAGGATTATGGCATTGAACAGGTTCTGTTCTGATCCCATGGGTGAGGATAGCCTCTATTAACTCACATCATAAAACCTGACCTCTGGCAATCTTCGTACCATGGCCAGAAATCATAGAATCACCTAGCTTGGAAAAGACCGTTAAGATTGAGTCCAACCATTAACACTGCTCTACCAAGTCCAGCACTAAGACATATCCCCAAGCACCACATCTGTAAGGCTTTTAAACACATCCAGGGATGGTGACTCAAGCATTAAATCTTTTATTGTCCTACATGTTGCATACCATCACCTGTGACACTAGCATGCAAAGGAGAATGATAATATTTTGTGGACAGTTTCTTTTCAAACCATAGATTGCAGAGCATATACACTTAAACAAAATTCCTCTGTAAGATTAACAAATACCTATCATTAACTAGTATGTTGCAAAACAGTTTTCTCAGATGCCCTATAACATGATCATTCATACACTACAAATATTTCCCCCCCACACTCTTTGAAGTATGAGATTCTTCATCCCTTTCTCTTGCTGGAGCCTTTTTTAAGGGCAAATGTAATAGAATCATAGAGTATATCATAAAGGACTTGTAAAGATTATCAAGTCCAACTCCCTGCTTCTCACAGGAGTGCCTCAAACTAAATCATATGACTACAAGCCTTGTCTAGATGCTACTTGAACTCTGACAGGCATGGTGCCATGACCACTTCCCCAGGGAGACTGTTCTAGTGTCTGGTCACCCTCTCAATGAAGAACCTTTTCCTAATGTTCAATCTGAACTTCCCCTGATGCAGTTTCTTTGCATTTCCTTCTTGTCCTGACAATTCTGTTGCGTTGGAATTTGATACTAAACAGTGTTGATGTTTTTTTCCTCTACTATGGCTATACCGTTTGGTTTCAGTAATTATCTTAAAAACAACATCTAATGTTCTGAAAACTATGTCTTATTTGAAATTCCTTTGATCTCAAATGAACCTCTAAAAGTTATCTGGAACCATCTGATAAGTTATGTCTACTAATAATTTTATAAGGGTTTGTTTTCTGGTCTGGTTGTTTCCTTTAGATGCTTACTTATATCCATTTCAATTTTGCTTTTTAGCTTTTCCTTTTCTTTCTCTCCTCTCTTCTTTACAGAGATGCAGATCTGAAAGAGAAATAAGGAGAAAGTTGCTGATCAAACAGCTCTAATGTAGCTCGTTGACTGTACAGATTCTTAAGGGTACCTCAATGAAACTTCTGATTTACATATAATTTCTATTTTACATTAAACAATTTCAGTAGTGTCTTCAGCCAGTTATTTCTGGCATAAGTTATTCACTCTTTTCATTTCCCCTATTCTATTGTACTGTTATATTTCTTCCATAATGATTAGTTAAAACACTTCTTTTTTTTTTTTTTTTTTTTTCCTTTTTCATTACTTCTGGATAGCTAACATCTCTGCTTAAAAAACTCAGAATTACATTGTCTGACAATATCTATTATTTGTGATCCACTGATGTAATGAAATATTATGGAAACCAGCGAGGCAATGCTTACACTAGCTGTACCTCATTAAACTTGTTTAACATGGACTTTCCATTCAATTCTTTATTTGTGAATTCACATCAATGTCAATGGCAGCAGAATGTGAAAAATGGATTTGGTTAATAATTTTCAGACTGAGAAAAAAATGTACTTTTTAAAACAAATCAACATTATATTAAATATGGTGTCAAAAGTACTTTCTGAGCTATGCATTTTTAGAAAGAATTTAACTCTTGACCTAGAGTCATTGGGTGAAGAATTAAAATTGGTAATGTAGTATTTATGCCTCATTTAATTAAACAAATGTCCACATTGCTGGCTTCCAAGGCCATACATTTATACGCAAGCAATTTTTCCTGAAGGGATTTTTGCTTGTGTGTCTTTTCCTTACTCACAGTATCATTGTACAGAGTTTAGTTCAGCAGTGGGCTTGTTTCTGTTTTATTTCCCCTTCTCCTCACCTCCCCTCTCTATTTTTACCTAGCTCTTGGAAACTTTAATGATAAGTTTAGTGTTAGTGTTGATACCCACTTCATTTCTTGCAGAAATAAATCCTTTCTGACGTTTGTGAGCAAATGGAAAATCATCCTAGAAAAGGATAGGCAAAGGAACCCCCCCTCCCCCAGAAAGTGACACTTAAAGGATGTTAAAATTAAGTGCATGAGTCTTATTTCTTAATAGAACATTTCTGTGAGGAGTGTCTTAATTCCAGTAAATGAATTATCAATAATAGTTTTCTCTCATAATAAGTACATTTGGACAAACTGAGTAATGTGAAAGACATTAAAACACTGTTTTCTCAAACATTTTCTGAGGATCACTTTCTCACTCTCACAAAATATTATTTTTCTTAATTTTCACACCAATAGAAAGGTAAAATATTTTATTTATTTTTAAGAAGCCTTAACTAAGACTGATATTTAAAAGGATTTCATGGTGAACAGGACAGACTAACTAGCCATTCTCACCAGCAACAATTCAGAATAAAATTGAAACAGACTCATCCCTGCCCCAGTGAGCAAATACATGATAAACTTCCTTATTTCAGCTGTTTTGTCTTGTAAGGAATACAGCAGCAATAAGTTATATTACAAAGAAATCAAGAAACTTCTAGAAAGCAAACTGATGGGATTGATCCAAAACCAGATCTATGCTCTCAACCAATTTGCCTTTGATAAATTCTGAATAATTTCATAAATCCTTACTGATATTATAAATGAATCTCTAAAATCTCTGAAATTTTATCTGCCAATTCTCTTTCAGGAAAGAGAGCAGGGTGTTACAGAAAATTCCGAGATGGAATAGAAGGGAGAAGAAAGAAAAGTATTTACAACTCGGGAATGTATTAAAATTACTCAGAGCTAAAATCTGGAAAACTCTACAAAATTCAGTAAAGTTTCATGAATACTTAGGTATTAAATTATGCATCATCAATAGGTTCCACAGGGTCTTGTTTGTTTTATTGGCATCATTGTATTGTTAAGAAAAAACGAGCTCCAAGGAAATTGAAAGATCTAAATAGGCACTTTTTACAATGTAAAAAAAATGTCTTGCCAGATAATTAAGCTCACAATATGTGAGGCACTGCAGCCATATGTATTGCAGGGGTTATGATTTTCCTCAGAAGTATGAAGTGTGAAGTTTCTCCAAGAAAGAGCTATAAATGCTTCCCACAGTGCAATTGAAGGTGAGCTGCCAGGTAGAATTCTACCTGCTATAAAAGTCAAAGTGATTTTGTTCAGTTTCTTCGTTGTTTTCCTTTTTGGTTTTTGGTTTGTTCTTTTTTTTTTCAGTCCAATAAATGCCTCTTAGGGTGTTGGTCTCTAGACACAGTGTAGTGGTTCCCAGATAGGTTGTACAAGATTATGCACTGTAACTGACAGAATTATCTGGGAGCACAGAATTATAAGATGGGATATTTGTTCATTTGCAACAAGTGACACCCATTTTATTTTGTTACATTAAGGATGATAAGATTCTGCATCTGGTGATTTACAGCCTTAAACTTTGAATATTTGAAGATTCTACTTTTACTTAGGTGTGAGGGATAACATATAACTTGCAGTGTCATGTTCATAATTAACTGTAAAATATCCTTTTGCTTCTTCTGACCATTTGAAATCTGAAAAAAAGCTATCAAATTACTCCAGAATCCTCTGCTCTTGTAATTTGAAAGGAACACAAAGCCTATGAACTCACTTCTGTTTCTAAACAGAAAAGAGCACTTTCAGTGAAAGTGAATAGCACTTTTGTCTTCTAACAATATCGGGTGTTTAGGATTCTGAGCTCTTTGCTTTTTGTGATTCAGCAGGACTTGCAGAATCATGATGGATGGCTGAAGCACTGTCCACTTTTTCCTCCATATGTCTTCTTGATTGCATTGAGGTTCAGTTAGCACAGTGAAGGACTAGATATATAATACACTAGTATACAGCTGAACATATAGCTATGATGATGAATAGTGGGATTTAACCTCCCTTAATAAGACAAATGAGTGAAATCTTCCTGGCTTGTACCAATTAATTGACACTTATTGATCCGGTAGAAAAGACTGCATTGCATGTGGTCTTTTCAACAGTAGTCTGATTTGTTTTATTCCTCAGTAAAGTTATACAGTGAACAATGCAGAAGAATGACTGGCTAGGAATGAACTATAAGTCATCTGCACAGGCAATGCAAATATTGATATATGGATAAAATGGTATCCAGGTACTATGGGAACTGTACTCTTCAGTTTCATCAAAGAAGGTAAATAGTAGCAATGCTCTTCTGCTTAGATATTATTATTTTGTTAATCACAGTGGTACAAGCTAATGAAAGTATGGCTCATGGTGACAATATGAGGCAATCTCTCAATACTATTTCTTTAACATCTCAATTTTACGTAAGAAATTATATAAGTAAGAAATTAATAATTTACTGTTGTTTTCTCTTAATCTACTATGGTAAAACTCAGGAGCTTCATTCATGGCCCAGCCTAAACATCTACTATTCAGTCATTGGATTGTTTCTGCAGGATCTGATGACTTCTTATCAGCAAGCTGTAGACTTGTCAGATGAACAGCCCTTAATTTATTTTTCATGTCTGCTTCTTGTGAGTAGCTACTAATCCTTAGCCTCATCTTTCAGGTAGAGAGGTCAGCAACTCTTGTCTGTTTGGTCTTATCTGCTTTGTGAGTAGAAGTAAAAACAAAGTAAACAGTGGGTAGGGGTAATGCTTTGAGGGGGAAAAGAACAACAAGATTCCTTTTCTTCCCAGCTCGTCTAAGCTCAGAAGAATCATAGAACGGCTAGGGCTGAAAGGGGCCTCCAAACGTCATCTAGTCCAACCTCCAATATCATCTAGTCTAGCCCTCATATTATGTTTTAAAAGGTCTCATGTTTTGAAAAGTGTAGTTGCACTGATAGATTAGGTAAAATCGTTGAGTTTTAATATAATTTTTGGAATCAATGACTCCTGCGTAAATGGGGTAGTAACTGCTCAGCTGCTGCTTCTTCATTGCCATCCACCTTTTTTTCTGCAGCGAAACGTGCTCTTTTCTGCACAGTTGTTTGGTTTCCACAGGAGCAATGGAGCGTGACTCTTACTTAAATTAGGCTTGATGGTTAGGGAGCTGTTCTGAAAGGCATGAAGCATTTCGGGTGAAAAAAGATTTGAAACAGAACTGCTCACCTCTGGAATAAATGTTCTGACAAGTAGGTCCAGTGCTGCATGTTTTCATGAGTCACAATTGGATGAAGAAAAAATTGTAAATGTTGCTAAGAAAAATATAAAGCTCAAAGGATCTTACAAAGTAGGCAAGTCATCCTGCCTCTGTGCAAATAATAAATAAAGTGATTTAAAAAACAAACAACCACAACAACCAATACTAAATATTATTTTTTTTTCTATACAAACTTCACTGTATAACTGCTTAAATCAGATGGAAAATGTTTGGGTTTTGTTGGGGTATTTTTTTTTATGACTGACATACCTCAGCATTATTTCCTACCATTTTCATCAATGTCAGACTGAAATAGAAATGCATGCAAATCTCTAGGTTGAAAAGTGAAAAGAAAACACCTGTTTTGTTTTCCTGATCTTTTCTCCTGAAACTAACTAAATTTTCACTTTTACTTTTTTTCAAGTGGGTAGAATACTTTCTGTAGTGTACCAAACCTAGGAAATGGAACAGAAGCTTTTCAAAACCATAACTGGCTAAAATCCACAACTGGAAAGTAATATGAGTACGGCTCACAGGCTGATGGCTCAGAGTTTTTTTATATCACTGTGAATCTAGAAATTATTTTTTTTTCTTTTATTTCCTTCTGTGTGTTAGGGGCCTAGCTCTAGTCCCCCTGGAGTGTGAGGTGTTCTACAGTTAGAAAGATGCTACATTTCTGTAGTTAGTGTTTGTACCCTCCTGAAACACTCTGTTAGAGGTTTTTATCAAAGACTGCATAACTCATAGAACTATCACTTTATATATTTCTAACCACATAATGTAATATTTTCTGAAGTTTTGATTAGGTTTCTTTCTAATGCAAACTATGCAAAAACACTTAGAACTGTGCAACTTCTAGAACCTGCACCTTCAATATTAGGTGAAGATTCATGTTAAGCAAGATATATTAATTCATTCAAATATATACACTAACTCATTACACTATTATAAATGTGGATTTATAACTACAACACCTTTGAAGTAAATTTGGCTTAATTATGATTTCAGCTCAAAATTACTGCAAAGTATTGGTTCTTTGAAAGGTCTGCTTATTAAATTATGCTTATTTTGTAATTTGAATTGTAGATCACTTAGGTTCCATAAACATAACTTTTCAGACCACTTGTTAGTGAAAAGAACTCTGATACTGGTTTTACAGTGACAATAGAGTTTTGTCCTGAAATGATGCTGACATCATTTGAAGATAGGGAGGGGGTTAAGTTTTTTGCCATTACACTGTAATTGAAAAATCTTATATTTTTCTAATATTTTATCAAAGGTTTACATTAATTCCAAGTAAAAAGCCACATTTCAACTGAAGCTTGAAAGGATTTTTTTTCATTTTTAGGTAAAGACAAAAAAAAAAAATTACAGCAAAATTACAGAAACAAAAGTTAATAATTTTATTTAAACTCTTTAAACAGCTTGGATAATTTTATGTTGGAAGCATATTTGTGTGAAGAATACTAAAGCCACAGTAAATTTCTGCATGCTTGTGAAAGTTAGTGTTCATTAGTATTAGATTCTGACATTCTCATACAAAATCTTACCCAAACAAAATGTAAATAACTGCTTATGACAGACTTCTATGGATTTAAATGTTTTGGGGTTGTTGGTTTTTTGACTGCAACTGGGATTGATTTTTTTCAATCTATTTTTGTAACTGCACAGTTTATTTTCCTGAAAGGGCATCTGTGCATTAAACTACTTAAAGTAAGGCTCAGATTCATCTGTGGGAGGAGGGATGGGTAGGTATGATCCTTCTCTAAAGACATTCAAAACCCGCCTGGATGCATTCCTGTGTGACTTTATCTAGGTGATCTTCTCTGGCAGGGAGGGTTGGACTAGATGATCTTTCTAGGTCCCCCCAAACCCCTAGTATTCTATGATTCTAAGTGTGTTTGATGAGTGATTTCTTCTACGGCAAGGATCATTTTTTTCTATGTCAAACTGTTTTCTTTACAATTTCTGCAGCGCAGCTACATTTCCTTTCTGGATCTCCAGAAAGCTGAAGATGATGAAATAAAGGACACTGCATTAGTTTGCTTAACTGCCAGCTAATTGCTTCCTAGGGGTGATTAGACATAGCAATGGTGTCTATAGCATCTGTGGAAGCTGACCCAAAATTAGCGGCAGACCAGATTTGAGTCCACTTTGTGTTGTATGCTTCAGGTGTGACATCAGTGAATGGTAAAATTGGATCAGATTTTGCACATACCAGTACATTTGTGCAGCAGCCTAGACAGGTTCAAGATGTTTCAGAGTGACTCAGCCAAAGTGGCTGGTTGGCAGCCAGCTGCCCAGCTATTTTACCTCAAATTCACCTGGTATATTTGCATGTGGCTGAGCAAGGATATGAGGGAATCAAAGGCAGGGGAAGCCACGGCCTCTTCTCTGCCTTCAGGCAGTAATGGGTTAGTGGAGATCCTGTGAAGCATTGCTCCAGAGGGTATCTTTTCATTCTGGTAGTGCTACATACTTTGGCAGGCAGAGAGGAAAGCTCTTCAAACTGGTAGCCACATCACTCATCATCTGTGGGTGAGTAAGGAGTTTAAGCTGCTGTCAAATTTGTAACTTTTCCATTACTAAATTGACCCAGGAGATGCCTTAAAACAGGTCTATCAGTGAAGGCAGGAAAAAAAATACACCTTTAAAACCATTGAAAGACATGATGAAAACATTTTGAGGTAAAATACAGTTAAATCAAGCAGTCTGTTGTAGTGAAAAGAACTACGCCAAATCTAAAGGAGAGGTGAAATACTTTAAAAAATTACTCTTGGAGAAAATGTGGGGGTGGTTTGATATTTTTTATTTGTTTGTTTTCTGTTTCTGTTTTAAAATTGACTCATCTTCTTTGCTAAGTGACTATATTTTACAGTCATATTATTTTTTTATAGCATAGCATCAATAACTCAGTACTTGTAAAAGGGAAAAAAGTAGTCTAAACAAATCCCACTGTAAATGTCAGTCTTTCATGATGTTTTTCCTTTCTTTTTTTTTTTTTTTTTTTCCCTTGGGATCATAGGACTCAATTAATGGCTACATTATCTTCCAGTTGTTCACAGGGAGAAAACAGTGCATGTACTCAAGTCCCTAGTCATCTCTGATGGATGATTTGAATTTGGGGAGTAGATAGAAATGATGCAACAATGAAATTTTGCACAAGCAGTTAAGAAAGATGAGTTTGTAAAAGATTCTAATATCTCCAACTGTTAAGAAGAAAACAGATCATCTACCCAGCCTTCCAGGTAATAGTCTGAAAAAACATTCTGCCTGGGTGCAGTAGGTGAGGCAGTCTGGGGTTTTAATGACTCGGTTTGCATTGCAATTTTGGATATCTGGGCCAAAACTGTCATTGTTCACTCGAATTTGAATGTTTTCAATCAAGAACAGTAGGAAAGTAACATTACATCATTTGAATATTTTTTTTTATTGACAAAAAAGGCAGTATTTAGAAAGAATATTCTTCCTAATAATTTCAAGAAACCCATTACAAAGCCTTTTAGAAGTGTCAAATTAATACTTAGTGAATGACCATGTGAGCAGATTACTTCTTGTGGGTGTTAACCTGATGAATGCTGCCCCAGGCTAATTAATCCATAGGCACTCTAAATGTCTATGGGATCAAAGTTAATTAACCAATTTGAATTGATATGTTTGACACCAAAAGATTTGAATCATACTGGCATCATCAGTGGAGCAGCTAATATATTGTGAGATATCATTTTACTGTAAAATCGGAGCTCTTGTAAGGAGAAAAACACAAAAATATTTCATAATTTTTTCTCCTTCCATTAGTAACTGGGAAAGTTTGTGTTAGTGTGGATGGTATAGATCACTGTGCTTACAGTAATACAGATAATACTTTGCATAAGCAGGGTGGAATATACAATGGAAGCTACACGAGAGATTATGGCTATGAATACTTAGCAATGACATTGGTAGAGAACAATATGAACATCTGAGAAAAACTTATAATTACTAGAATTATTTTGATGGTATTTGGAGATTATTTTCCAATGAATTTTTGAACCCTAGACCTTCAACGATTAACTTTATGTACTGATTCAATTTATAGTGTCCTAACAGCCCTTCATCACTTTCCCCTGCATGGATTTCTTCATTAAATTTCATAATTATAACACGAATTTGTTGTAGTTGTTGTTTGGGTTTTTGTTTTGTTTTTTTAAAGATGCAACAACTGAAACAAACAAAACCCCACCGAACAACAACATCAAAACACAACTGAAAAAACACACCCCAAAAAACCTTGAAACCATGATTTTGAAGTGTGGAGTGCAAATTATGAAAGACAGCTGAGAGCACATAATGTACTTATGCAGATTAAACCAGTTCTCAGAGGGATTCTTGCAAGTTAAAAGACATGTAGAGATAAAATTTAAAGTCTCCACAGTCCATTTTGAATCAAATTTGAATTGCTTTCAAACTTTCAACCCCCCTCTTTTGTTTCACTTTCTAGAAGTCTAGTTATTTCATATGCTATCTAAATTGCATGGTTTTGTCTTATATATAGTACATTAAGAATTAGACTTTTTAAGGTGAAATGACCTTTGGATTTGCATTGCCTGAGAAGATGAATGACCTTTGCTGCTTGCTTTCATCAACTCATTCTAACCACAGTATGATTGGGTATTCCACCTATTCCTCTTTCAGATCTCTATCTCACTTTACATACTAATCTAATAACATGACAGGAAGCCTATGCTGCAGTAAAATATTAAAATCAAGTATTACTGTTTCTGTAGAAAAAAAAGGAAGGTACAACATTTTGCCCTTGACTGTGCAAAGTAAATAGAAATACTGAACAGGTCATTTTTTGAGAGTTTATTTTATACAAATGTTTATTGTAAACTTAGGATAAAAGTATCAGCAATCTTTACATAACTTTTATTCTGATGTGTTGGGTTTTGTCTGTAGGATTTTTTTAATTAGTAGTAGTAACAGTGGTGCACAGTGTTTTTCAATTGTTAAAATATAGTACCTGAGTGGCTTAAAGGATGTATAAAACAAAATGTTCTCACAGAAAATGAGGTTTTGTTACCAGATGCATGCATGAAGGTTGAAATCCTTTGTATTTTATTTTATTCATATTTGGAAATGGAAAATCATATCACTTTTTTTGTCATATTTTATCTTTTACAAGGCCCTTTTCTCATTATATGTCTCATACAAGAATGGTTTCTGGTCCAGTAGTAAGAAACTTCCTTGAGAAATTTAAGAAAAAATTATTCTGAGTATAAAGAAAGTGAGGAATTGTCATGGTGCTTCTGTATAACTAGCCAGATATTTCAGTAGTAGATCAATTGCCAGTCTATCAACTAAATGAATTTAAGAAAATATTGAATAATTATAAGGTTATTTTATTTTTTTCAACTGGAGAGGTAATAAGAAGATTGGATCTTGTGATGATGACACACATGATATTTTCCTTTATCTTAATAGAACCTTCACATATAAATGCAATAGGTAGGTTTACCCACTTACCATGTATTATATTCACTGGGAGATGAGAATCCTCGTGTCTGACAAATCTTTTGTTTTATTCTCCCAGTGACAGAGTTTATGGAGCTGACAAGTCACCTTTCTATAAATCTATAGAAATAAATATATCTGTGGTGAATCTCTGCACAGAAGTACTCTATGCAGGTGAACAATTTGATTAAAAGCTGGATGATGTGATGGTTTAAGCTTTACAAAGGTTAGTGTTTGAAATTGGGTAAGGTATTTTTAGGGAAGTAATTCATACTGTCATAAACAGAATTACAAAAGAAAGGTTTTTATTTTGAAACAAAAATCTATTTACAGATATACTAATAAATTTGGAACCTCAAATAAGAAGGCAACTTCAGCTTGAAATAATTTCCTTACTAATCTAGATGATCTTGCAAGAAATGAGGAAAAAAACCCAAAAACATGGAAAACATGATTGTTTGAATCTATTGAAGGGTTTTCTTTTTTTTCCTTTTGAATAAAAAATGACAGATAGATGGTGTTAAATTCAGCATGATACAATTCTGTGCAATCTGAGTTTTTAATGCCTTTTTAGAACTAGGTTTGAAAATTGCAAAATATCTCATTGATTTTCTAAAGTGTAGAATTTCCTATTATCTGTATCTTAAATTTCCTAATGAAATAGAGTACTTTCAGTTATTTATTTTTGTTTTTCAGTGTCAAAAGAATATTTTCATTAATCACAAGCATTTTATCTTTATTTTTCCTTTTATAATGCTCAATATTATTATACAATAAATGGATTAAATATGTCTATCAGTGGTGTAAGCATGTGTACAAGGATAATTGCTAGATTTATAAATAGTAAAATAAAATCTTATCAGGCACTAAAGGACATCCAAGCACAGTCAGAACTTATATGATATTGTAATACTGTATAATAAATTTTTTTGGTTTTATTGTCAATGAGTGGAATGTAACTAAAAAGATGTCTGCAACATATAGCAGTTAATTACTGGAGAGTGGATTCTATTTCCTGCTCCCCCAGGAATCACTTCTGTTCTCTGTTTCAGAAAATCAGCTATATTAAATTATTTTCAGGTAAAAAAAAGAATAGAAATTGGCAGCAGTTACTTAAAGATATCACCCCCTCTTTGCCTGAGGTTATCAACCACCCTCAGCACTGAAATACAGGTGTCTGCACTACATTAAATTGCTTCGACTCCTTTAAGTAATAAAATCGACAAGTAAAATGTCATCCTAAATATCTACAGACATCAAGAAAAGAGAAAACTTCATCCTGACTTCCTCCACCCCCCCAAACCCTGCCCCCCCAAAAAAAGAAAAAAGGAATTATCCAATACCTGAATATAAAATTTGCACATCTACCTGGGAAACCAATACAATCATGTGTTTCAACTTCTCCATATAGAGAAGTAAAGGTAAGACTGCAAGTTTGGATGCACAGAACTAAAATATCAGAAATCAGAAGAATCTTGTAGTTATCTAATGAGAAGGAGCCTTTATTTCTTGCAAGAAGTTTCCTTTTGCAGTTGTACAAAGGTACTGTCAAGAAAATAGACATGACAATCAGTAGTTTAATACGTGTCATTTTACTTACCTGTCATGTCATATGCAGCTCCAGAGGGCAGGTTGCATTGTGCAGTTTCTATATCTGTTTCACATTAAGTCCTGAAAAGATATAATAATAATAAAAAAAATCCTTTTTATTAAAGCCAAATGTAAACATTTGACTTCAAGCTTTGACTAGGATGCTGCTCATGCAGATACTGCTTAGACTTTTTGGGGTAGTGCTCAGGTCACTTTTCCGGAAAAATTCTTAGGCTGGTGCCACCTTGGGCTTGCTGATGGGTACAATCATCTATTGTCTACTGTAATTAATTAATCTTCTTTTTTTTTTTTTTTTTTTTTTGGGGGGGGGGGGGGGGGGGGGGGGATGGGGGTGTTTTTTTTTTTTTTTTTGTTTTTTTTGGGGAGTTTTTTGGT
>JANHGL010022771.1:29714-50469 GCA_024611195.1 Ceyx melanurus | reverse complement strand
CCCACCTGGGAACCTCCAAGGACCCCGGTATTGTCCCTCCCGCTCCCCCAGTGCCCGCTCCCCGCGCCTCCCCGCCAGTGCGGGCCGAGCACGGCTGCCCGCGCCAATTACCGGACAATCGGGGCCCCCGGGGCCGCCCCCTCCTCCCTCCCCGCGTCTTGTCGCGATGGGCGCGCCCGAAGCCTCCCGCCCGGGCGGGGCGGGGCCTGTGGCGGGCTGGCAGCGATGGCGGCGGCCGAGGTGGCGCGGCAGGTGAGAGCGGGGCCGGGCAGCGGAGGCCGAGCGGGGCCGGCCCGGCGCGGGCGGGAGCGCCTGGCACGGCCGGGGCCGGTCAGGGTGCACCGGGTGGGGCGCGGACTGTGAGGTCACCAACCTGGGGCCTCCCGCGGGCTCCGAGGGTCGGCCTTGGGGCGGCCATCCGAGGGGATTCGGCGTTTGGGGGCCAGTCTGAGGGCAGTCGGGGTTACCTGCGGGAGGGGAGGGTTGGCTAGGGAGCACCGGCTCGGCACAGCGACCTTGGGCTGCCCGCATCGGGGTGGGTCTGGGGGTCCTGCCCTGCCGCGGCCGCAGGGGGACCTGCAGCGCATCCCGCCGCTGTCCGGGCGTACTCGGGGCGGGGGCTCGGGCTCGTGGCCAGGCCGTGGTGCGGTGGTGGCAGAGCGCTCTTTGGCATCCCCGTGTCTCCAGGGATGCTGTTCACCTCCCAAAGAAGCCGTCATCCCGCGCTCCGTTGTGCGTGGTGCGGGGAAGGTCGTCGCTCCCGCACCGTGTGCGGTGGCGGTGCCCGCGCCAGACACGGGCACCGCGTCCCCGCTGCGCTTTGTCCCCGAGGGTCCCCCCGCTGCCGAGTCGTGTCGTCCGCGGGCACACCCACCGCCACCGCCACTCGCCCGCCTTCCTAGCATGGTGCGGAGCTCTGTGTGCCTGCGGAGAATCATCCAGAAGAGGAGCAGAGGGAGCTGAGCCACCTCTGTGTGCTATAGAGAGGTGCTGAGGGGCATCTGTAACGTGTTTGCATACGGAAGCGTTTTGTCTGGGATTTGATGGGCTTCCAACTTGGGTGTCCGTGCTCTAGTACTGAAATGCTACTTGAGGTGAGTGCTTGGTGTTTCATCTTCAAAGCAGTAGCGTTTAGCATGGACCCAGTCTTGTTGAACGGGTAGATGTAGCCTTTCCTTGCCAGTTCTTGATGTTATTTCCTCTTGGACATACCCATTGCCTTGTGTGTGACTGCCAAGGTATGTAAAGTGACTCACTTGTTCCCCTGTCTAATTGTAAAGAAATTGAGCGTTAGGCTTTGCTAAGATAATGTGCAGGACTTCCTGACATCTGGTAGTGGCCTGGAATGAGTTATGATACAGCACAGCCTCTCTTTAGAGGCAAAAGGGAAGGCTAGTCGTGAGACAGACATGAAATTAGTATGGTGCAAATGGAAAGTGTCTTTGTCCAGACAGACGACTTGTCAGCCCAGGTCTTGGGCATCTGGTTGTGACTGTGGGTCGTGGAGCAGGCAGCCATGCAGAGGTGATACAGAGAGGGCTGCTCTGTGTGTGCCAACAGGGTTAAACGTGTGAGAGCTGGCACTGGGTACGAGGAGGAGTTGGGGTCACCACCCTGCCTCTGTCCCACCAAACCTTTGATCTAACCCTGCATTTATTGTGGAGATGGTCAGTAAAACACCCTCGTCCTGGGTGGGCAGGGCAGCGCTGTGCCCACTGAGCTGAAGCCCCCTCTCCTGTCCTCTGGCAGTGTGGTGGGTGCAGGGTTTAAACTCTGAAACCCAGGGGGGATGTGTCTGCCCTGCTCCCCATGGGCAGAGGGTGGGCGCAGGGGACTGGCTCTGATTCTCAAATCTCCCTAGTACAGGCCAGAAGAATCACTAAGACTGCTGATAGCTGGGTGTTTTGTAATTGCTGGAGGAGACTTCTCCTGGGAACGTAGCCAAACAGTGTGGTGTTTCTGCAGCCCTTTGGCAGGGGCATAAAGAAATGTAATCTTCAGAGCTGTCAGAATTTGGGATTTCGGAAGCACTTGCCCGTTGATGGATGTTGAATGGCTGAATGATGCAACCTGTCTGAAGAGGGTGGTCAGTGGTCAGGACCTTTGGAGAGATGTTTCTTGAGTTCTGTGGTGACCCATTCAGAACCAGTTCTCACTCCCTTTTCTGTCATTTTTCTTTTATATACATCCTGATGCTTTGCTACCAGACGAGCAAGAAGAAGAAATAAAAACTCTTTATCTACGCTTTACATTCCTGCTTTGCATTTATGTTTTGGAGGATGCTTATACTGTCTGCTGGATAATCCTCTCCTTGCATAAGAGAATTACATGTTTGTACAACTGAGAAGTCACTGGTACAAGTGTTGCTCTAAGTTCCTGTTTAATCAAAGCCAAATGCAGGCTGGGGAAGTGGATGCCATATAACACAGAAGTCGTGAGAAGGGATCTGATGATGCTCTGGCTTAAAGATGATGTGAAAATCTGTGGTGTGGAAACGTGAATTCAGGTTCTACCTTGTTTTGTGATTTGACATGTTACTTGTGCAAGAGTTGGCTTGGGTATCAAGGTTAAACCCCCTGGATCTCAGCTTTCTGGGGTGGCAGAGGGGCAGGAGAGTGCCTGCTGTGAGCACTGCAAGTGGTGGAGCTCTGGAAGTGTTAACTAGACTTTTTTGTTGAGGGATGGTGCTGTTGTGTTGTTGAGACTGTTTGGAAATCCTCTGAAGGGGGTCTCCGAGGCCCTGTTGTTGGAAGTGAATCTGGAGAGAGGTGAGAAACTGCCTTGGAAGTGCTGAATGTCAGCTGTGTGTCCTGAACAGAAGCTGCCTTTTCAGGTAGATTCACAGATTCACAGGTATTAGGGGTTGGAAGGGACCTAGAAGATCATCTAGTCCAACCCCCCTGCCAAAGCAGGGGCACCTAGACCAAGTCACCCAGGAACAGATCCAGGTGGGTCTTAAGTGTCTCCAGAGATGGAAGGAGTGTTGTGCTGCAGCCTTTGGGCTCAGAGCTGTATCTTCTTATTTGCCATACCACCAAGTGGAGGCCTTTCCTTTGCCATAGTGCCCCTTTTCACTGTTCCTTTAGTCCTGGCCACCAGCAGTTGTCCTGAGTAAGGAGCTCTGATGTTTGCAGGAGGACGTGCTGCTTTATCTCCACAAAGCAGAAACAGCCTCTGGTGGCTCTGAGGACGTGGGGAGGTGACAGTGCTAGTGTCACACAAAGCAGATCAGGGCAGGGAGACACACATTCAGCAAGATTGCCCTCTAATCGTTTTTTTTCATCCCAAGGACCCTGAGGTGATTTGGACACCTGCCCATTTGATCAACTCCTGTGCTGTGCTCTCAGGCTTGGGGTCGTTGAGTGAACATCTTTGTATTTTCCATCTGTTTCTGGTAGTTCTCTGTAAGAATGAACAGCAGGCAGTGGTGGTTTCTGTGGTATGGAGAAGATCTAACAAAAGGTGTGTAAATCCTCCAAAAAAGACATGGTAAAAAAAATCCAATAACCTCTGCAACTCCTTTACTTTCTGCAGTAGCCCCTGCCTGGTGATGCAGCCAGAGAGCATGTTGCTCTTTTTACTCTTTTAATCTTGTTTGTGGCAAACACGCTTTGCTTCCTCCCGAGCAACAACAGCCCATTCTATCCCAGGGAGGTCACTTTGTGTATATGGGGAAAAAAAGAAAGGCATCTGGTATCTTGGTGTGGTGCCAGTGTTCACACTGGCTTACCAGAGATCCCATCTTTGTCTTTATTCCAAGAGGCTGCTAGCTTTAAAATAGTGTGGAAGGGCTCTGAGCCATCTAGCACACTGATGCTTGTGGAAAAAGCTCCACACAGACCACATTTCAGCCTTGCACCTCCTCACACAGCTTAAATTCGACCTGAAAGATTGTTTTGGAGGATAAATAATGAGAGATGGCTCTTGAACACTTCCTCAGCAAAAAAAAAAAGATTATAAGCTTAACATTCTCCTTTGGTTTTGGACAAGGTAATCCAAATCTACATGTCATGTACAGGCAGGATGACTAATTGCTGTGTTCATATGCTGTTTGTGATGATGCTGTTTATATATAGCAGTGTTCTGGATACACAGACACTGCTTGGTGTGTGAAGCCTGGCTGGTGACTTGCATTGTTTCTTGGGAGCTTGGGTAGAAATCGTTTCTTTCCACAAGTTTGCTGACAATTTGCTGATGGGTGTCAAGATGACTGACCTTAAAACGTTCTTTACTTATTTATTTTCACCACCTCTGATCTCCTGATACCTTGGACAAGCAGGCTTGGGATTTTTAGCTGGAGTAGCACAACCTACCTCGTGGCTGTGCTTGGCACGAAGGCTCAGCTGCTGTAACTGGCAATCAGATTTTGCAGTACTCGCTGGCTGGGCTGTAGCAGATGTGGAGTGTGGTTTTAACTGCATTATAAAACCACAGGTGACTAGAAAAAGAGGCTACAGGAAATGACTTGCAGGCTGGGTGCTGTGTGACAGTAAATGCCTCCTCTTAGCTGAGAGTGGCTTCACTTCTACCGTTTATTTTGTTCCATTTGGATCACACTTATATTTAGGGATGAGGAGAAGATTTGTTCTTAATGAGAGCCTACACTCCCACCCGCGCTTCCTGGGGAGAATAGTGCTCAAACAGCCTTCCAATGGTGCAGTTTTAAGGCTGAGTATTAGAACCACACTAGATCTTTCCCTTACCCCAGGAGGATTCTGCCTGTGGCTCTCTTGCTCCATGGCAGACTCTGTCCGTCCATCTGTTCATCGCCGGGGCCACGGTTCTCTGGCTGAAATGTGCCAGGGCTGGGTTTTTGTTTTGGTGAAAGCAGTTTAGGTGTGTCATCACGGATCTGTGTGCCTTGTGGTCTCACTTTCTTCTGCTGTAGTTGTTAATTTGTGCCCTGTTGGGCTCGGAGCTGCATCCTCAGAAGGCAAGAAGAGAATGTGCCGGGGAGCTCGAGCGCCCTGCTGCTGAACATGTCGTTTGGAGGCAAGGTGCTCAGGAATTAATAAAGCACCATATTTGGTGAACATCTTGGCAGGAAGAGCCAGACTAATACACAAAATATGGCCAAGGGGAAACATATTTGCACATCACAGGGTGGTAAATATGGTTAATGGCTGAAGTGTATTTGCAGCCTCATATTTGGAAAAAAAAAGCCCACAACGGCAAACCAGTAACAAGGCAAGTAATTGTCCTCTGACAGGCTACTCTAATAAATGCAGTCCTTGGGGATGTTTTCCTAGCCTAAAATACCAGCAGCATGAACAGAAGAGGGAAAACCAGTGTGACTGTTGCTATAAACAGGCTTTCAAGATCTGTGAAAGCATGACTGAAAGAATAAGTTAAAAATTGCACCCTTTAAACTATTGCCTTTTGGCTGTAAAATTTCTTGCAAACTGGTGATGTTCCTGAAAGACCAGGGAGGTATTTGACACTAAAATACGTTGTTAAGCCTTTGCTCCATAGAGGGAAATACCTTTTTTGGGGGGCTGCACAGAGTCACAGAATGGCAGAGGAAGGGACCTCTGGAGATCATCTTGTCTGACCCTCTGCCAGAGCAGGATCAGCCAGGGCAGCCACACAGGAACATGTCCAAGCAGGTTTTGAATCTCTCCAGAGAAGGAGACTGCAGCCTTTCTGGGCAGCCTGTTCTGGGGCTCTGTCACCCTCACAGGAAAAAAGTTTTTCCTCATGTTGAGGTGGAGCTGCAGGAGAAGAACTTTCCAGCAGACACACAGATGTGGGGTTGGCACTGACTGCCTTGCATGAAGCTGTTTCTGAGGTTGAGCCTCACTCAGTGTGTGGTCTGTTGCTCTCTGCTGTGCAGCTTGGGAACCCCGGGTGCCTGCTATAGATGGGGCTTTTTGCAGAGGCCAGGTGAAAATTGCTGAGCCCCTCCAGAAGCAAGTGGCTGTGGAGCATGGTGTGAGCAGGATCTGGAGCTTGGCTTTTCCTTTTCCCAGAGTGGAAAGAGGGATGACTGGTTAGGGAGACTGGGTTGGTGGTGTTGGGCACAGGAGGGAGCAGAGTGTGGGAGCAGCTTCTCCTAAAGTCAGTGTGGCTGGGCAGGAGCAGCCCATGAAGCCCAGCAAGCAGTTTGGGTACCTCCTCCACTCCCAAACTGGGTTTCAACCCTGGTCTGTGTTCCCTTGTGATGGGGATCCAAAGTTACAAGCAGCTTCAATGTCCAGTTCTGGGCACTGCTTCTCAACCTTTCTTTCCTGTTGAGTTCCTAGCTTTGAAAGGTAACCTCTGAAGCTCAGATAACAACACTCAGAGCTGGAGAAGACCTGCTGTTGTGTGGGTGCCCCTTCAAGCACCTTCCTTGCAGCTTCCTCCAGTGATCCTTGATTTTCTGGAGCTGATGTCCCTTTTATAGATTCAGACAGACTCCTGCTTGCAGCCTTTGAGATTTTGATCTTCACAACAGTATGGCTTGCAGACTGTGTTCTCTGCTGGTTCTGTGCTACAGCACTTGAGCTCTGCAGAGAGTGTGTTTGGGTTGTTCATTTACCCAGCTGAAGGTGCAGGTTTTCTAACTGTTTCTAGCTAGTTTCTGTAGTTGCAGCTGTGCATGTGAATTACATGTGAGTTACAATTCACTTAATTTGGATTGCAGTAGGCTGATAGGAGGAGGCATCATTCATAGCATCACAGAATGGTTTGGTTTGGAAGGGACCTGAAAGACCATCTCATTCCAACCCCTCTGCCACGGGCAGGGACACCTCCCAGCAGACCAGGTTGCTCAAAGCCCCATCCAGCCTGGCCTTGAACACCTCTGGGGGGGAGGCATCCACAACTTCTCTGGGCAGCCTGTTCCAGTGTCTCACCACCCTCACAGTAAACATTTTCTTCTGAATATCTAATCTAAATCTACCCCCTTTGAGTTTGATGTATCATTAAGACATTCCCTTACACAGTCAGTCCAAGGTGAGACTGGAGTGCCTTTGTAATTTCTCAACAAACAAATGTTTTGCTGCCTCCATTTCAGCAGCTGATTTTTGGCTACGTGTTTTGCACAGTTCACTATTTTCCTGACAGGGCTGCAAACAAACCACCCTGTTAGTGCTGTGTGGATTTGTTTTGGAGAAGAGGGGAGCACGCTGGCAGCATTTCCAGTGTACGTGCACATCTCTGCTTGGACCCTGCAGCTGATTCTACTCGAAGAGTCTTAATTCTTTATACAAATAAGTGTATTTTGCTTGCAAACTGACACAAGGATTTCATTGTCTTGCAGGGTGAAGGCTGTCGTACTGTCCCCCTTTCCGGACATGTAGGATTTGACAGTTTGCCTGACCAGCTGGTTAATAAGTCAGTTAATCATGGGTTTTGTTTCAACATCCTGTGTGTGGGTGAGTATTTCCATTTTGGGAAGTTTTCTTGTTGAAGAGGGCTACTCTGCAGCTGGATGTAGCTTGTAAGTGACAGCGTTAACAACGTAGCTTTGATTTCAGTTTCCCCAACTGTTCTGTCTGTTTTCAGTAACAAGATTTACTGGTGCCCTGGGAAACCCCTGCTGGGGTTATGCAGTGTGGCTTTCTACCAAGCAGTGAACCACAGAAATAAAATGCTTAAAACCCCCCACTTCTATTATGATCTTTATTTTCCTAGTGTGTTTGAATGGTATGTTTTTAAAAGAAAATAGGTACTCTTGCCAGAGAACTTTGTTCTGAGGGCTTGTTTGGTTAGGTATTGAATTATTATTATAATTATTTTAACAAAATATCAGTCATGCTCCTCTTAAATCACTAAAAGCTTTTTTATTTTCCTCCTCCCTTCTGTGCATACTTGAACTAAAGTAGTGTCTGGCCAAGCCTTAGCTGGTCAGACAATTATCCAGGCTGCCATGTGGTATGGATCTCAGCTGGGGCCTGGCACTGCAGGAGCACTTGGTGTCTTTCCCTACAGCATCTGCACATCTCACAGGTCTGCCCCAGGGTTAGGATCCCAAATGGTCCCTCCTCAGAGGCACTCCTAGGTATCAGAAGTAAAGTCTTGTATGGCTTTGGTACAGGAGTTTGGTGGGGTGGATAAGGCCATTAATAATAGGGGATTAATAATTATCTGTCAGGACAATTAGTTTGGTTTACTGATGCCAGTGCCTTGCCTCTGGGAGCAGGAGGTTATTGTGTGGCTGCTTGGAGTAAGCCCTGTCTGCAGATGGTCTCTGCAGAGCTGCAGCTGTGGGTACCTCCTGGGCACTTGTCTTAGCTGGTGGTCAGCTCTGCACCCACACAAAGGGTGTCTGTCCCCTCCTCTGAGAGATCCAACTCATGGTATGGATCTTGTGTTTGCCCAGGACAGGGTTAAGCCTGAGACAAGAGGAGCAGATCAAGGAGAGGAGAGCTGAGCCCTGGTAAATGGAGCTGAGAAGAAAACTTGCCCTGACAGTGGCATTCCTGTGAGATGATAAACTTTGCTGACAAGTGGAGGTCACTGTCAGGCTGAGTCTCTGGGTGATTTCCACAGTACCTGAATGTGATACGACCTAGTGAAACTCTTAAGCCTTCAGTCTTTGGGACAAAAGTATCTCCTTTTCAACTTCTTGAGCTGCTGTGGTTTTCTTTTTCTACAAGTTACAGGAGTATCAGTGGATGCTTTTCATGGTTATATGTTCACTTTGGTGTTCCACACTTGTGATGTGTGGAGAGGAGCTGAATGCCTCTGCTTTCCTCTTTGCAGGACAGAATGGAATGCAGTAATTGCTTGTTGATGTGAATAACAAGGGCTCACTGAGGTTAATGTACATTGGTTATTAATGTCAGTCTTTTAGGGACAGTAATAGCACAGACATGGTAGGTTGGAATAAAGAAACTTTCTAGAAAAGAATTAATAAGCTTCATTAGAAAAAGATGTGCAAATCTTCAGGTGAAGAGGTCAGGAGTTACAATGTTTTTAGGAGTTGTCTGGTGTCTCTGTTAAGTTGTGGCAACAAACTTAAACTCTTAAACATCCCGGAGTCCATCTGCCATTTATTCTGTTGGGTTTCACTTGTACAGCAGGAGTTTGGGGTGAGAAATTGAAAGAACAGGGAGCAAAATAGGATTGGAGCCAACAAAACAACAAAGAGATGAAGTGATCCCATGGTCAGGACACTGAGCATGATAGAAGGACATTTACTTGCCCCCATTTTTCAGATATGTCTGGCATCTGTTGGAGGCAGAATCCAGTGACAGTTTTGCTGTGCAGCATACTGGCCCTGAGCCACCAATTCCTCCAGCTCCTGCTGGAGGAGCCAAGGAAAGCTTCAGAAATGAAGCAATTTTTAGCTCTTCTCATGCTGAAATCTGTCTCCCCTTTGAGACTAGAGCCAAAGATAGACTAAATGAGCAAACCTTTCATAAGAACTTAGGGGTTGTGGGTACTTTCCCTGATACTTTATTCCTCAGCACAACCATTTTCTTCCTGAAGTTTCCGTGATAAAATATTAGTTGCCCTTAATTCATTGCAAAGGCTGGAGATGCATTTACCAGCTGAGATCTTCTGTGCTGACTATTTCTTAGAGAGAAAGAAAGGGGAAGAACAAGCTGACATTTTTAAATGTAAACTTTCTCAGGTTTGGCCAGCCTTTCAATCTCCCAGGATTGACAGGGGATTTGTTCCAACCAGCCTATTCAGTGCCATGAGAAACAGCTATTCTGTGGCAGAAACACCTTCTCTTTTCTCAGAGGCTGTGGCATAACTGCTTGAGGTCTCTCACTCCAAATGGGTGAGCCCCTGGTGCGTGGGAGCTCTCAGGGGCTGGGGAAGGGAGGGATGTCACAGGTTTCCTCGTGCAGAGCTGCCACCTGCTCTCCAGCAGGCACATTTCTGTGGGTTGATGACCTGTGCAGCCTGGAAGTTGCCCAGTGGTTGGTTTTGTGGTCACTGGTGAGGCAGCTGAGGAGAAAATAGAGTTTGTCCATCTGAAAAGCAATCTTGGTTCCATCTCCATCTTGGTTTCCTCAGGCCTCTCCTGCCCCTTTGCTGCTGCTGGGTGGATGGCAGTGGCTGGGAGCTGGGCAGTGCTCTGAGTGCTGCAGCTTCTTTTGTGAGCCCACGTTGTGCCTCTTGCCCCCACAGCCCAGGCTTTGCCTCGATGGCAGAACTGGGCAGCATCTCTGTGCCTGTCAGATGGAAAGAGCTATTTTTTCTCTCTCGTGAGAGATGGCCTCATCAGCCTGAGCTGCCTTGGGGCTTGTCTCAGCAAACCTGCTACATTGGATTAGCTCCTGCTTCTTCGCATGAAGGGGCTGTGCATGCATACATGGTTTGAATTATTTGCTCTCTGGAGACACAGTTGCTAATCTTGTGAAGGACAGGTGTTGCTTTTTCTGAAAGGGTGTTTTCCTGAAGGCTGCTCCCTGCCTTTGAAAAGGGAATCATAGAATCATAGATATTAGGGATTGGAAGTGACCTAGAAGATCATCGAGTCCAACCCCCCTGCCTGAGCAGGATCACCTAGACCAGGTTGCCCAGGAACAGATCCAGACGGGTCTTAAGTGTCTCCAAATACTCCAAGGGCTTCTGTGTGTTCCACAGAGTCAGTGGAGGATGACAGACTGGGACCTCTTAAATCCTGAGTGCTGTGCAGAAGGGGGCCAGTGAGAAGTTGTTTGATGTTTCACTTCACATGTACCAGGGAAAAGCAAATTCAGTCACCAGGCACTAAAAAGGAGGTCCAGCTTTTGTGGTATATAATTCAGCTTACTGCCAGGGGTGCTCAGGATGAAGGCAAGAAGCCATGAAGGTGCATTCAGCACAAAATGACCTGCTTTGGTGTGGGAAACTGGGAGGTGCCCAAAGGAAGGAGCATTTGCTGTGGGTGCAACTTCTGCTCCTGCACCTTCTCTGCTGGCCAGTGTCAGAGACAGGTATGGTGGCACCTCACCTCTGTGCCACCCAGGAGAGCTGGGGTGGGGTAGCCCTGTGTTGGTTGCCTGTGCAGGGTGATGTGTCCCTGCAGTGTGAGGACCAGATCACTCTCTCCTTGCCACTCCTCACTGTCTCTTGGCACAGGCTCAGCCTGGGCACCAGCTGGAGAGCCCCAGACAGTGTGAGTGATGTCCTGCCCAGGTGACACAGGGAGGGCAGGCTGTCCCAGAGCAGAGGATCTCAGTGCAGCAGCTGCAGGGAGGAGAGTGGTGCTTGTCCTGGCAAGTGTTGCCACTGCTCCATCACTGAGGGAATTGCTGAACTGTTTCCACAGCACATGGAGATGCTGCCTGCAGGTGCTGTTGGGGCAGGGATCATGTCTCAGGAGACCTAGAGGTGTGTGAGGAGCCTGGTGTCTCCAGCCTGGCAGGCTGCTGGGTGTTAAGAGGGAAAGGGCCCTTCCAGGCACTGGTGTAGCACTGCTGCATGTCCAGAGCCTGACTGGTGTGCTGTCTCTCACTGGGTTTTTTTTTCATGATTCTGAAAATTGTCAGACTTAGCAGCAAAAATGCATCCCATGAAGAAACACACACAAGGCTACAGCTTTTCAGGAGCTGTCAGTTTCCTGCTGCAGGACTCTTAACAGTAAAGGTCACCCTCCCTGCCCTGTCCTCCCTGCAGTGCTTTGTCAGCCCTGCTTCAGGAGAGCAGCCGAGTTGCATAATCCTGAGGATGGTGTTGGAGATCAAATTGCCTGTGAGCCTGACACCAGGAAAGAATCTCCCTGCCAAGGATGCCTCTCACTTGCTTTGTGACACCACTGCCTCTCCACAGGACACTACTGCTTCTCCACGGGAGTGCTGCCTCCCTTCATCCCCATTCATTGTTTTTGCTTCTTGGAGAAGATTCCAGCACTGGCGACTGGAACAAGCACAGACTACTTGTCCTTTTCATCACACCATCTGCTCCATCTGGACTTCTGTCCTTACAAGAAGCAGTTGGCACCATTCGCATCTTCCAGCCAGCAGAAAGTTGCCTCTGTGTGAGGCAGAAACTCCCAGGAGATTCAGAAATCCTCTCTTGTGTTGTTTTGCCCTTCAGACGGCCACTACTTGCTGACTCTCATTTTATTTAACCCAGAAAAGCACTTTATTAACATCTTCAATCTTCTACCATCCCATGGCACTCCTTCAGTGTTACCATCATGCTGCTTTTTAGCCAAGGTTCTTCCCTCCTCCATCCTCCTCTGCCCTGGCAGGTTTTAACAGCAGGCTGTGTTGGGGGGTTACCAGTGTGGGGATGGGTGCATCTGCTGGCTCAGTGTCATTTCTGTGGGCAGACTTCACATTTAAGATGCCATGGCAGCATCTGGGAGTTTTGTGCTTTAAACAGTTGTAGGTGTTTGGATGGGTAAGTCCCACCTAGAGAAAAATGCCTTCTGAGTTCGGGTCTTCCCCTTCCAACAGGAAACCTTCAGTGTGTGAATTCAGTTGCCTTTGCTGACCCCGTGCAGCTGCTGAGGTGGAGAATAAAAGCATGTTCTTGTCTTAAAAAATGCCCTGCATCTTGTATGCTCTTCTGCTGGCTCCTCTGACAGTTACTCCTTCTGGAAACAGCACATACTTCAACTAGGCAATGATTAACAGGTTCAGGATGTGTTTAAACAATAGCCATGACCTCACATAAACGCCTTTCAGCAGGCAGGAGGGCTGCAGGAGTGAGAGGTGGCTGGCAGGGTGCTCAGACTGCCCGGAAGCCTCTGTGATTTACACCCAGCCTCCTGTATCCTCTGCACAGAGCAGCTCCCTGCCCTGCTCCCTGCTGCTGCTCCCTCATCACCCTGTCCTGCCACCCTGGGAGCTCAGGGTGCTGGATCCCACCCTGCTCCAGGGCCTGTGGGATGGGGGATGTAGGGCAGTGGCACAGGAGGAGGCTCTGCAGGCTGGTGTGTGAGTGATGCTGGAGCTCCCCTGTCCAGAGCCACCCCATCAGGGATCTTGGCATTCCCAGGCAAGCAGCCAGCTGCCTGCTCTGTCCCACCCAGCCCTTGGCAGGGGCTCTGGAAATGCTGCAGCCTTCTCAGGCTGTTTAGGTTCTGGTCTTTTTTTAAGCTGCTGTTTTCCTGGAATCCCTGAGAAGGGCCTGGCGGGTCATGCAGCATCTTTGCTGTTAACTCTCAAAATCCCCATCCTAACCATGGCTATGCTCTGGTCTGCTCTGCTTTCTTCACCTGCTCCCTATTTGGGACAAATGGAACCCCAGAAGCCCAGACTTTGAGGTTCTAAGTCAATGAAGGGCTTGCTGTGATCAGCCATGAGTTTCTGGATAGTCCAGCTCATTCTTCCAATGACAGAGATAACCTTGTGCTTTGTTGGGCCCCCCTCCCTTCCTCCTGCCAACGCATTCCAGTCAGTGGGGCTGCAGATACAGATGATGCATTGACATCAGGGATTGCTGCAGCACCAGCTCCTGGGGCCAAGCCCTTCTTGCAAACCAGAATGCTGCAAAGAGCAGCAGGAGCTGTGGTTGTTCTGGCCATAGCTGGCATCAGGCAGTGGTGGAGCACAAGCTCTTAGGTCCCAGGCAGCTCTGCAGCTCAGGGTGGAGTCTGACTTCCCAATGTTAATGAATCCCACTGCCTCTGGAAAGATACTTGTTAAATAATCCTGGCAATTGGAGGGTGTTCAGTTCCCAGAGCAGTGTTGCCCTGCCCTGCCTGTCATGTACTTCAGCCTTGAGTGAGAGAAGTCCATTCTGTGGCCAGGAGTAACCAGTTTTCCTGCTCCTAGGGTGAGGCTCGGAGATTTGAGCAGGAGAGGAGGGGAGGAGTTTTCCCTCCTTGAATTGGTCATTTCATGCAAGTTTGGATCTGTTGCAGAACACTAAACCTACATAAATAAGAAGCTCATTTCTTCTGAGCAAAGTAGGAAAACGATGAAGTTGTCTTGGTTGGGAGCTGAGGGCTGGGGAGGGAGGGGAAGGCTGCTCCAGCCAGACCTAGTCTCCCCGTGCTCCCAGAGCAGGCTGGAGGAGCAGCCTCCAGTAGGGTGGGTTTGGCTGGCTCCTCAACTTCCAGCCAAAGCTGAAATCACTGTTCCCCAAAGCACAGCAGCCCTCCCAGGGCAGCAGAGCAGACTGCTCACAGCTTTAGCACAAAGTCACGTCCTCTTGAGCGTGGAAAGCTGGCTCTGTTGTTGGAGCATGGTGAGGGAGGCTGCCCTGTGGAGTGAGTGCATGGAGGGAGTTGGGTTTTCTTCCTGGGTTGTACCTAAACCAACAATTTCAAGACTGGTCTCTGGGATTTTTCTCTTCCTTCCAGTTAAGGAAATAGTTCCTTCTTGATAGATGGAATCCAAATAACAATTCAGTGCTGCAGAACTTTTGGAAGCAGATTTTGGAGTGCTGCATAGTTTGTTTAGCCCTCAAGGTGTGGAAACCAGTGATGACAGTAAATGACCCTTCCCAGTCTGGAAGGCCAGTCCCCCAACTCAGTCTGTTGTGGCTACAGGACACCAACTGCACATCTTGGTGCAGGATTGGACCAGCTCTCAGTGTTTCTGCACAGGAGGAGGCTGTGCAGTGGCTGCTTGTTAGACACATACTGGTCTGGAACAGCTTTTTCAGGGAAAATGTCAATGAGCCCCATTCCCCCTCCCAGTTTTTAATGCAAATAGCATCTTCTGCAGTGGAGTTGTAGGTTTATGCAGGATCTGAATGGTGCTTTCCCCTTTGCCTTTTCACTTGTTTTCATCTCTTATTTTCTAATGAGATTAATGGTCATTAGACTGTGAAATGTAATTTGCCCAGAATACAGACCTCCCATTGTACATGGCTTTCTGCTTGCCAGACGATCCCTTTGGAGCCTGACATCTGCTTTCATCTGCTACAGTTTCACCCCTGTTAATGTTTGGAAGGCCTTCAACAGAACATTTTGACTGTTGTGTTTTTTTTTTTCCCACCAGGGGAAACTGGCCTTGGTAAGTCCACCCTCATGGACACACTTTTCAACACCAAGTTTGAAGGTGACCCAGCATCTCACTCACAGCCTGGGGTGCAGCTGAAATCCAATACCTATGACCTGCAGGAGAGCAATGTCAACCTCAAACTGACTATTGTGAGCACAGTGGGCTTTGGGGATCAGATCAACAAGGAGGACAGGTGAGTGCAGGGGGAGAAAGGCTGTATTGTGACCTAGTTTTCTCATGCAGGGTCTCTCCTGTGCCCTCCTTGGACCACACTGCACTGTAAAATTTTCCTCCTTCTTTCTGGGTTGCCCTTGTCATCTCTTTGGGATGAGCAGGTAGAAGGTAGGACAGAGGCTGTGGTGTATCAGCACTGCTCCAGCTATCAAAGCAGCTTTCCTCATGCTGTCAGAGCTGTGTCTGCCCTGCTGCCAGCCTTCTGCCCAAGTTTGGCTGGTGGGGAGGGAGGAGAGCATCTGTGCTTGTTTCTTTGTGCTCTGCTGCCACAAGCTTCCAGCCAAGCCACCAGTGTGGTCTAGTGACCGTTTGGCTTAACGGGCACGTCTGGCAGGGCTCTTCCCTGGTGCTAAAGAGAGCCCAGTAAATGTGCAGTGAGGTAGCTGGGGGAGGATCTCTGGCAGCTGGCATGGAACCAGTCAAGGGGGGTGCAGTTCCATCACAGTCTTGAGGGTGCATCCTCACAGAAGCATCGCAGGTGGGATTTGCTTTGTTGTGGGCCTGTCAGGTTTTCCCTTTAGGCTGTTTAAGATGCACTGCTTTCCTTTACACTGGCAGTGAGACAGGCTCTATACTTCAGGGGGAGTTGCAGTGATCCTGCCCCAGACCCCTGGGTGAAGGTGGTACTGAATGGAGATGTCTTCCACCTGCAGGACTCAGGGCTGTGAGAGCAGCAAGCCATGCACCAGGGTCACACACTGCTGCAGCTGAGCCTACCTTGTCCTTCCTTTTAAAAGCCTCTCAGCCTCACAGTTCAGAGTATGAGCCCACTTGCCCTGGAGAGGGTGGTGTGTCTCCTGACCTCTGCTGAATTTCAGACAGGCTGCTAGAGTCTGATACAGGATCAGCTCTCCTTGTCAGTAGTGCAACTGTAACATGTCTTACAGGTGAGGAGGAAGGGAGAGAGTGAAAATTAGTCCTGGGAAGTGAAGCCTAACAAGCAGCTTGTTGCTAAAAGCAGGAGGATGAGCACTGTCTGTTTACCTGTCTGACTGTGAGATGTGTAAGTTCTCTTTTTTTTTCCCTCTCACCAAAGCTATAAGCCCATTGTTGAGTTCATTGATGCTCAGTTTGAGGCCTACTTGCAAGAAGAGCTGAAGATAAAGAGAGTCCTGCACAACTACCATGACACCCGGATCCACGCCTGCTTGTACTTCATTGCTCCCACTGGCCACTCCCTGAAATCCCTGGACTTGGTAACAATGAAGAAGCTTGACAGCAAGGTAGGCATGTTTCACTCTTTCTGGGCAGGTTTGCAGCTGCTGGAAAGGCTGCTGCATTTCCAGAGCACACCTTGAATAGCTCCTGTGCTAACAGAGGTGACTGGGATGGGAAATAAACCCTGTAGGTTTCTTGAGCACTTTTTAGTTGTAAGTTGCACTGCAAAGTAGAAAAACTCCCTGGAGCAAAGCTGAGGATTTCTTACCACTCTTTTCCTTTTCTAGGTGAACATCATTCCCATCATTGCCAAATCTGATGCCATTTCCAAGAGTGAGCTGACCAAATTCAAAATCAAAATCACGAGTGAACTGGTCAGTAATGGGGTTCAGATCTACCAGTTCCCAACAGATGATGAATCCGTGGCAGAGATCAATGGAACAATGAATGTAAGTGACCTGGAGCTTCCTCCTCTCCCAGAACAGCATTGTCACCAGAGGGGTTGGTGGCCCACACTGGAGTGCTTCTTAAATCCACTTTACTTTTTATTTTGTGTCTTAAAACTGGAGGATTTTACAGGGATCCCATCTCTGTAGTATCATCCTAGGCTAGCAGAACCATGTGATGGTCTCTTGCCTCTCTGGTGGGCTTTTCTAGTAAGGAAGCAGACTGTCTTTAACCCCTTCCTTTCCCCATGACAGAGAGGCATGTAGGAAATTGGTCAGCTGGTGAGGCTGGCTGTGTGAATTGAAACTTGGCCAGAGGCTTCACTGGGCCAGCTCTGGGACTTCTGTCTGTATTGAGTTGCTGGTTTATTATTGATCAAGTTACTTAGCTAGGTCTGAGATCTGGTTTGGTCTTTTGGCTCTGGGGCTCTTGGCCAGAATGGATGGGTAGCAGGGATACAGTGAGGCTAGTTGGAGCTGTGACTTGTCTTGTGCTGCATCCAGGTGCTGATGTGAGACAAAAACCACAAGAGTGAGACCAGAAGTCTGCCCAGTCCAATAGTCCTTCTCTTCCTTAAAAGTTTTGGTCACTTTTGGAGTATGTAAGAAGTGTAACTTCTCCCAGATAGTTCCCCAGTGTCTAACCCCACTCAACTCAAACTGTGACTTAAATTGTCAATGTTAATAATGTTTAAAAATTGAGGAATGGGGAAGTTTGATTTAAATAAGTTGCCTTAACCTTTGTGTTTGCACTTCTGTGTAGGAAGCTTCATTGTCTTTGCTTCATTCATCTTTGAAAGGTTCTAAAAGCAGTCTTCATGGTTAAGTAGTGCTTCTTGCTGACCAGCAACTTCTGGATCTGTTCTTCTTTGTTGTTTTTTTTTCTTTGTTAATTACAGAGAAAAATGAGACTGGTCTTTTGATTACTTAATGTTTTGCTTATAACCTGCATTAGTTATCTTTTGCATGAAAAGTAAAATTAGGCTTTGAAATATTCAAACTCATTACTTCATATGCATTTTACTTTATTATATCCACTTGTGCTGAATGCATTAGAATTTTTTTTTCCCAGAGCATTTTGTGTTTCAAATTGGCTTCCTAAACAAAGAAAATATTGCCTGATCTGGCAGGAATTGATTAGCTGAAGGATTTATAATCTGTGCCATCATGATCAGAGACAAAAGTATTTAACCATGAACAAAGGCATCAAGTGGGGTATTTAGAAAATAATCAGATTAAACAAATCTTCAGAACAAGATGCTTGATTTTCCTAGAAGCTGATGTGGTCTTTTTTGAGAACCCCACCAAGCACATATTTACAAGTTCAGAGAGAGCACTGTCCAAAATTCATTAGGCTTCCCATCTGGATGTTATTCTTATATCAAGGAAGAAAGACAAGCTCTCCTATTCTTTCAGCTCCCTGTTGGCTTTTGCTTTTTGAATGAATTAGTCTAATTACAGAAGAAAATTGTCTTCTTGCACCTGCTAGTTAAATGAAACCACATGCAGCTACAGGAGCTGTCCCATGTAGTGGGAGCTGGGACATCCTTGCTGATGGAAGAAGGACATCAGCAGCTCTTTCCCCTGGCAAAGACAGCAGCCAAGCAGTTGGTCCCAGTGGGGGAAGTGACAGCCAGGGTTCAGTCTGTCTGTGTGGGCACAGCATGGTGTTCCTGCCACTGTCTCAGGTAGCTTCTCTTGCTCCCATTGCTCTCTTTGACCTTTGGAAATCCCCTTCTTGTCTTTTCTGGAGACCTGGATATGAAGCAAACAAAAAGCATTAGTAGCTATGGGAGAAGTTGACCATGGGATGCTCCTCATAGACAATCTGAAGATGCCACCCAAAAGTGGCAGGATCAGTGGAGGAGAGAAGGGGGCAGCTCCAGTGGGCTGTGGAGGAGTCACCAGTGGGGAGCACATTGCCACTAGCAAGCATTTGCTTGATCCTGTGTCCTGGAGTGGGAGTGGCTGGACTGAAACCCCAGGCACCACAGAACTGTGATGGCTTTTCCTCTGGGAACAGCACTGTGTAGACCTGCAGAGGAGGCTGTAGCCTTTGTGGGAGTTGGTACCTGTGGAGTTTCAGAGTTTCCAGAGTTGGACACAGGTACCGACCAGTTTCAGAGCATCTTGTAGTCAGGAGCCCAACCTGCAGTAGGTGAAGAGTGCACCCAGTGCCTGGCAGTAGCCAGCATGTCCTCACTGCCATGCTGTGATGTCTCTGGTTCTTCCTGGAGCAGCCAAAGGTGCCCATGGCTCTTGCTCAGCCCTGGGGTCTCCACTTGCCCTCTCCCTGCAGTGACTGCTCCAAGGGGTGTGCGAGGCCTGTTTGCAGCTGGTGGAAACAGTGACCTGCTGCACGGGGGCTGTTGATGATCCTCCTTGTCTCCACGTGCAGCAGCATTTGTGGGTAGAGCTGCTGTTTGTGTGTGGTCTGGCTGGGAGGCAGGAAAACTACAGCTTGGAGAAATGAGGTGGCAAAGGATTCCTTTGAACACTGGCTAGGGGAGTTTCCCTCACGTTGCTGCACGGAGGCTGTTCAGTTGGCAGCTTAGTTTCCTTCCCCTCCAGTGTTTGTACCTCCTGCCTTTTGCAGTTAGACAGCCCTCTGCTGCAGATCTGCTTCCTTCAGCCTGGGAGACCACTTTCCTTTCCCTGCTGCCTGGCCTGTCCCCCAGGTAGCTCACCCTGCTGGGCTTAACTGATCTGATCTTAACTGATCTTCCACAGAGTTGGTTTCCTGGGACCCTTTAATCACCCAGAACTCTGCACATTTGAAGCTCTAGCTAACAACTGTCACTGCACAGAACTCAGCAGAAGGGGGTGGGTGCAGGGAGCTGGCAACTTTATTTTTGAGTGCTGAAACCTTGCATTTGACTTCTTTGCAGCTTGGCAGAATGCAGTAGAGTTCCCAGGAGCAAGCGGAGGTGGAGAGAGATCTCACTTATTGCACAACAGATAAATGCAGCAAAGTATGATGGCAGTGTCTGGGGGCTTTGCTTGGCTGTCTGAGTTTGGGGAATGATGAGTGTTAAGGTGGGGTCTTTGGAGCTTAGAGGGGTGGCAGGAGTGTTGCTGTTCCAGCTTGGCTGAGCTTGCACTGGGAGAGTCTTTTAGTCTCCCTGCAGAAGGCACAAAGTATCTTCTTTACCAAGATGTAACTGTATTTTATTTCTGAGTTTTTGAAAAGCAAATCCCCCTTGTTCTTAGCCCCACTTCAGGTACTTGTAACAACTGTACCTGTGGAGTGTGTGTCTCAGCTTGAAGAGCATAACAAGGCAGAGTTGAGCTAGTGATGCAGCTCTGCAGTCCCCAGGATCCCTCCTTAGGGGTGTGATCCCTGGATTTGGCCTCCTCTGTCCTCTACCTATGCGGCTCTCTAGCAGTGGCTTCGCACAGCATCAACATCCTGAGGATGTGATAAAGCTATTGACAGTCCTTTGGGTTTCTTGGAACCAGTTTTGATAAAGGAGTGCTGCAGGAATGCACTGAGGGTAGCTTCCTTCTCTAAGCAATAAAGGAGGCAGCCGGGAGAGGTGCTGTACTGGACCTTGTTCTCACCAGCAAGGAGGGGCTGATGGGGAATGTGGAGCTCAGGGGCAGCCTTGGCTGCACCATGAAATGGTGGAGTTGGAGATCCTTAGGGTGGCAAGGAGAGTGCACATCAAGCTCACTGTCTTGGACTTCAGGGAAGCAGACTTTAGCCTCTTCAGGGATCTGCTTGGTAGACAGAGTTGCCCAGAGAAGTTGTAGATGCCCCAGCCCTAGAAGTGTTAGATGGGGCTTTGAGCAAGCTCATCTAGTGGGAGGTGTCCCTGCCTGTGGCAGGCGAGTTGGAATGAGATTTCAACACAGGAAAGACATGGAGCTGATGGAGCAGGTCCAGAGGAGGCCAAAAAGATGATCAGGGGGCTGAAACAGCTCTGCTATGAGGACAGGCTGAAGGAGCTGAGATTGTTCAGCCTGGAGAAGAGAAGGCTCTGGGGAGACCTTATAGCCACCTTCCAGTACCCGAAGGGGCTGCAGGAAGGCTGGAGAGGGGCTGTTTCCAAGGGCCTCTAGTGAAAGGACGAGGGGTAATGGGTTTAAATG
>JANHGL010022771.1:9590-29562 GCA_024611195.1 Ceyx melanurus | reverse complement strand
GAGATATTCCAGGTGAGGTTGGCCAAGGCTCTGAGCAGCCTGGTCTAGTTGAGGGTGTCCCTGCTCACTGCAGGGGGTTGCACTAGATGAGCTTTGGAGGCCCCTTCCAGCCCTAAACATTCTATGATTCCATGATCTTTCAGATCTCTTCCAACCCCAAACCATTCTATGAGTCTGTGGTATGATCTGAGAGAGGAGGTGCTGAGGGACAGACCTCAGGGCACATGTGGGTGCAGAGGCCAACCCAGTGCAGGGACGTGTTCAGCCCCTCCTGGCCAGGCTGGAGCAAGTGGTGAAGAGAGAGGTGACTGGGGGTGAAGGAGAGACTTCGATCTCACGATCCCATAGAGCAAGCGCTCCAGTGTGAGCTGAAGAAGTGGTGGGGGGGATAAAACCAAGAGGGCTCCAAGACTTCTTTTATTGCTTCTGTGCTTGTGCAGATGTTCTCCTCAGCCACGGCAAGCCCCGGGACAGCGCCGCAGTCAGAGCCGCGCAGCGCGGTGGTGGAGCGCTCGTTCTGACGCTGGTCTGGCACTGGCTCGTCTCACCCGACGCCCCGTGGCTGGGAGGATCAGCCAGGTAGAGGCTGTAGAGTGGTAGCACTAACAAGGTTTCCACAAAGGACCCTCCCTTCTCCCCGCTTGTCTTGGGCTAGTGGCCAGTGAGTAGACTCCCTGAGATTAGCGTGTGCGTTAACGGCTGTCTCGCTCCGTGGCTGTGCTAATCTCTGTGTGCTGGCAGGGCAGCCCGGGTGGGGAGTGACTAACCTGGCCATCATTCCATGTGTTCCAGGCACACTTGCCATTTGCAGTGATCGGGAGCACCGAGGAGCTGAAAATAGGAAACAAAATGATGAAAGCTCGCCAGTACCCCTGGGGAACAGTGCAGGGTGAGTTGAGCTCTGGGATTCTCATGGCACAGATGGTGACACATCTGCCAGGGGGCAGTGGGCGCTCATGAGAGGAACAAGGTCCTGCTGGACTTGAGTATCTCACTGGGAATTAAGTCCTTGTGTCAGGCCTATAGTGCCAGCTTTCTTTGCTCAAGAAGGGGCTGTTGGAGGAGTAGACAGATGGGGGATGTAGGAAAAGAGCTTTGTTTCTGTCCCCATCTCACCCCTTCCCGTGTTTTCTTTAGTGGAGAACGAAGCTCACTGCGACTTCGTGAAGCTGCGGGAGATGCTGATCCGCGTGAACATGGAAGACCTTCGTGAGCAGACCCACACCCGCCACTACGAGCTGTACCGGCGCTGCAAGCTGGAGGAGATGGGCTTCAAGGACACGGATCCAGACAGCAAGCCCTTCAGGTGGGGTCCTGGAGGAGACAGGAGAGCTCAAGAGAGGCATTTGTTGGATGCGCTCTCCGTGCGTGTCCTTGCGAGAGCACGGAAAGAACCAATGCAGCAAGAAAAGCTGCCAGGTCAGATAAATCCAGACTTCAGCAAAGGTGCTGGCTGAGTGAGATAGGTGAAAGCAGAGAGGGTGTGCAGGGTGGACGGACTGCAATAAAGGAGTAGAAATGTCAGTGCTGCAGAGATACAGCAGCATCCCTCTAAACTTGTGTTTGTGGGCAGCTGGTCTCTGAATTGCCCAACATTCAACATAGAGAAAAGAGCAATAGCTTCTAGACCCCAGATAGGAGTTGGATGAGGAAGACCTTGAGCACTTGTGGGTCATGAGTAGCAGTATTCATGGTGAGGGCTCGTCGGTAGCAGGGTTTGTCCCAATGGTATCACTGGACTTTCTTTTCTTTTTAGCTTACAAGAAACTTACGAAGCCAAAAGAAATGAGTTTCTGGGGGAACTGCAGAAAAAAGAAGAGGCAATGAGGCAAATGTTTGTCCAGAGGGTCAAGGAAAAAGAAGCGGAGCTGAAGGAGGCTGAAAAAGAGGTGAAGACTGCAGTACCTGTCTCATTATGGTTGTGAGTGGTAGATCCACTCCCAGTAGCTGCTGCCCAATCTTTCTGCAGAGTGTGGCTTAGGCCTTTCCTGTCAAGAAGACTAACACTTAACTGGGGGGGTCATGGAAACATTAAAGTGTTCATCCTCTAGGACAAAACTATATCACAGTGCTTGTATAGCACAACTTACTACACCATGGAAGTGTCATAGTCTTGATTCTGATGGAGAGTTGCATTGAGAGAAACAGACCCTGATATAAGCCTGTTATATAAAAAAATACCCATACGGCTTCATTAGCAGTGTGAAAAATCCATTAATGGAATGACCTTAAAAGAGAGTAAGACAGAGGCCCTTGGAAATGGGTTAATTATTTTTGTTTTAATGATTATACTCTCCCAATCCTCTACAGTTAATGTGTGCAGTGGTGCATCACTGAGCACTGCTTGGTTTGTAAGCTGTTGTGGAAGGAGACTGTTCCCTGCCCTTTTTCTCTTCAGTGTCTCAGCTCAGGGGGCTAGAAGTGATGTAGAGACCAAAAGACATGTGCAGGCTCAGATCTCCTGGGATCCTTCCTTCCATCTTGCTCTTTTTCTGTGAACAGAGTACCTGGTAGTGCTGCTGGGTCTTGCTCACCTCTTTCTTTTCCCTCTAGCTGCATGAAAAGTTTGATCGCCTGAAGAAGTTACATCAGGATGAGAAAAAGAAGCTAGAGGATAAGAAGAAGTCTCTGGACGATGAAGTAAATGCATTCAAACAGAGGAAGACAGCAGCTGAGTTGCTCCAGTCTCAGGCTCAGCAGGCTGGAGGATCTCAAACTCTTAAAAGAGATAAGGAGAGGAAAAAGTAAGTGGCTAACTCAGTGATACTTGCTTTTTGGTAGTGGTTCTCCTTTACTGCTTTTCTGGGTGTTCATACCTGTCTCCCAACCTAGCCAGTCCTTATCAGGGAAGGTTTGCAGCCAGATCTAATCCCTAGTGAGGCTGAGCAGTAGCTGGAAGCATTTTACCTTTAGCTGTCATCCTGAAGAGCAGGGAGCAGTGCTGACCTACCTCAGTGCTTGCTGGCAGCTTGGGAGAGGATGAGCTTGTTTCCAGTCCCCCAGATTCCCTGTCCCTCCCTTGGTCTGTCAGTGCTTGTAATGAAGTGGAACGGTATTGGCTGCTGAGGGTAGGGTGTGGATAGCAGGGATGTCCCACCACCCGCAGAGAGGAGCCTCCTGCCTCGGGGTCTTCTTTGTTTAGGTTGGGGAAAAGCTTATACTTGTGGAAATGACTCGGGGAGACTAATAGTCCTGAATTCTCTAATGTGCAAAATGGAAGGCTGCAAAATGAAAGGACAGGTCAGAGCTCCTTGTTAGTGCCAGTACTCTTCTCCATCCCTAAAGCAGCTTTTTGCCCTCCACAGAAACAGTGGAATAGTGCATGGTTGTAGCAGTTCCCCATGCCAGGGACTGGTGTGACAGGATCCAGCCCTCGTCATGGTCCTGTGATCTGGGCCATTGCAGTTCCCATCCCAGGCTCCTCATGCTCTGCATTGCTCAAGAGCAACCAGCTGTACAGCTGACCAGTCCTCCCAGTTCACCCAGCAACGAGCAGTTCCTTTTTCTCTCACTGGGGTACATTTCCCAAAACAGAGCACCGTGCCACCTTATGTGTGTACAAAGAGTGGTGTGCAGATAAATAAGGGTCTGGTTTCTGTTCTACTGCCATAATCCCCTCTCTGCACATCCCTGGGGCTAATCCAGACTAAATCTTGCCCACGCTACAGAGTCCTAAATAGATGGAGAGGTGCTGTTAATATGAGCAATATGGCACGTGCCCAGAGAGCTGACAGGATTGTTTATCAGGGAAAACAACCCTTGACTGTTAAACTTGGAATCCAGTGAGACAGGAGGGGAAAAACCCAATAACCAGAATGAGATCCTGCTTTAGTCTCTTTAGGTTTGAGCTGGAGCTGCTTCAACATCAACATTCTTTTGCCATGAGCAATTAGTGCTGCCCTTCCCTCGCTTGTCCGTTCCTTTTTCCTCTGTGCATTTTGATTTGCTCTTCTGAATTACCTTCAGGGGGGGATCATATCCTCTCATTCTGAGGAGCCTGAGACTGACTGGGGATAGTCTTCTCTCCCCACATGTGAGGAATACACAACTGATTTCTCTGGTGCTGGGAGCCCTCAGACAGCTGCACTTTGAGGACTGCAGCTGTCAGCCCCGAGATCCTTTATGATCGGGAATGCAGGAGAGGGAGATGACACACCTATAGTAGAAACAATTAGTCGTGGGGGCCCAGGTCACACCCTTGTTCCTAGAAGCAGTTCTGATGTCAGAAGAGCTCCTTCACACCAAGCACATTCATATGGAAAGGTATATGGTACCATCCTTGTCAGCTGAGGACACAGAAAGGCACAGAAAACTCCATGGAAGAGATAGTGCTTAAGTAAGGTTTGGGAAGGTATTAGGAGCCCTGTCTCTCCTTCAGTAAAATAGCTGCGTTAGAAATGGTGCTGCTTTCTTTACTCCGTAACTTCTCCAAGTGTTCTTAATAATTCATTGCCATATTTAGATCATAAACATCTCTAACAAACCATGAATTTCACAAGCTGTAGCTTAATTGTATCTTGTTCAGTAGTAGCTGGTGGAACACTAGTGTTTTTCTTTCTCAGGTGAGTCTTTGAAACCCCAAGCTCTGTAATTTGCACTAATCATGACTTGGTTTCATTTTTAACCAATTTATTTAATTAATTTTGTTGTTAACATCATTATCATCATCATCATTAGCTCTTACACCTATGCTGTTTTACAGTTAGCTGCTGTTTGGCTGCATGGTGCATGAGGCACGTTGTCCTGGTAAGAGTCATTCACTAATACAGACCTCACAGTGGGATCACTTACAGCTCCTCAAAAAGCAGACCCCCTGCAAGCCCAGAAGCCTATAAGCATTACCTCTGTCTTCTCTGCTTTCACCTTTGCTATGTGTGCTCTTCCAGGCACTCTCTACACGTGCAGCTGTAGGTAAAGGATGCAGTGAAGTTTGTCTTTAAAGATTCTGCAAAGTAAAGTGCAGAAGAGACTCAGGGTATGAATTGTAGAAAGAATAAGCATTAGGTCTTCCTCTTTTTAAGCCTTCCCAGCACTTTGTTGGCTCTGTTTTCTTTATTACATCTCCCTTAAAAATAAATTATATTCCTTAATCACATAAGCAATGTTAATACTATGGCAACAATTGCTATGGAGATATGGTGCTGGTGATAGAACCAGCTAGCCATGGAAATGTCCCTTCCCCTTCTCCTTCCCTCCCACCCCTCCAAGTTCTAGTGTGAACTCGTGGTTGCTGTGCAGGTGAAGGCAGATGCAGGGCTGCTTTCTATCCCTCCCTTCACATACTAACAGATGGGAAAATCTGCCAAACCTACAGCTTTCCTTTCTCCCAAAACACCAGAGAATCTCACCAAACTGTGTGTGTGTGTATATATGTATGAGGGAGTGTTAACCTGCTGACAAGTAACCAAACCAGCATTCAGCTACTGACAGAGTTGATTGTCCCAAACCACAGCAGATAATACATTCAGCAGATAAAGACTGAGTATTTAGCAGATGATAAAGGCTCTGAAGATAGACTGACAGACTTCATGATGTTCTTAGCAGTCAAACAGGTCACCCTTGGCTTGGATGGTCAGTTGCAACAGCCAGACACAGACCCACACTCCTGGCAGCCATGCCAAGCGTGTCCACAGCTAGGGTAAGGCCAGTGATAGAAGCTGGCTGTGCTCAAGGTGTGCCCAGGAAGCCTGCCAGAGCACTTCACCCCTGGAAAAGGCCAGTTTCCAAGGAGTTCTGCCAAGATGTGGAGAGTCCCCACTGGAGAGAGCCCTGTCAGAGGTGTTGCACTGCAGGTCCACCCTGCTCAGCTGCTGTGACTCTGCCCAGAGCATCTCTGCCTTCATGGGAGCAGGGATGGAAGGTGGCCACGCAGTCACGGGCAGGCTTGTGGAACAGATAAGGTTGCACAAGAGATTTAACAAGCCTGACCCTAAGCTAGAGTGCAGTGGGGAGTGCTGGAATCTTGGGAATTGAAGGCTCAGTTAAACAAAGGTATGTGAGAAATGCACCTGCCTGGCAGGAGAGCAGCATCCTCATTAGGGTTATTAGTTAAACTGCTAATGACTGTGGTTTACTTACAGCTAGGTTGAATGTGTTTAATTGAGTCTGTCTAATTTGCTGTTGATTCTCTGGTGAGCGGGAGAAGAAAGCTCTCCCAGGAATGTCTTTCTCCATGGAGCAGCAACACGTTATCCCAGGCAAGGGTGGCAGCACCCCAGGTGCACAGGTGTCTTGGAGAAGGGACCTATTGGAACAGCACCAATGATGAACACCCTAAAAACTCACCCTTGAGCCCACCCTTCCCTGCAGGCAAAGGCAAGATTTACATTCCCTTCAGGATACAGTCCAGACTAACTTACATTAAACATTAGTCTGGCAGGGAGAGGCATCTGCAGTTCACTTCAATGGGCTGTTCCACTTCACAGAAAAGCTGCAGAAGGCTCTTGCACTGACTAAACTGGAGCTTGTGGTTGTCTTGAGCAGCCTGTGGAATGAACGTCTCTGCTGCCAACAGTAACTCTGAAACAATGAAAAGAACAACTCTGCTTATCAGAGAGTGGGAAAAAAAGTGGAAAAATAAGCTCAAAGAGTAACTGTTCACTGTGGGGCAGAGTACGAAGGCACAGCTGAAGTGCAGTGAGTGAACATCACTGATCTGTGTTGGTGATGGATTGCTGTTGGCAGTGCTTGTAACTGTGCCCTGTTGTGTGCCAGACTTTGAATCCAAGGGAGGTCTTTGTTCCCACCACACAAATGCAGACAGTGCCTTGTTCAATGGGTGGTTGTCCTAGCTAAATTAAATATGTATACACGGTACTTTTGCAGAATTCAGAAGAATACTCTCCATATTGATCCATAAAGTATTGCAGGGCTCCACTGTTTTGCAAGGACACAAACAAGCCCCAGTGGATGAGTCTGTAGCTTGCAAAACTGGGAAGGGATTGTTTTAGAAAATGAATTGGATTCATCCCACTGCTGAGCGTGTGTGTGAGTGTGGGTCTGCAGAGAGCATGTTTTGTACTCTAATTAAACCTTATTAACACCAACATTTATTTTGGCCTCTGTGTGTCTTGGGAAACATTGATGTTCTGTTTGTTTTGGTTTTGTTTGTTTGTTTGTTTTTTTGTCATGGCTCCATAAAACCATTAATCTGCCTTTTTCTTTCATTTTCAGTTCGGGTTTCCTGTAGAACCTTTCCCTTCACACCAGAAGCCAATGCCCCACACTCGGTTAACACCCAGCTCTGCCCCTGTGCCTCTCTGCTCCCCTGCCCTCAGCGCTCCCCTCCCGCTCACCGGGTGTTCCAAGCAGGAGCCCACCCAGCCCTGGCTGCTCGTGGGAAGACCTCGGCCCCAGCCCGCGTGGAGCTGGCAAGAGAGGCTGGTTGCTGGTGGCTCTTCCCTTTGGGCAGGGTGCTCGTGGCCTCCCCTCCTGCCAGTCTCTTGGCTTTGTGGCTCTGCCCCGTGCTAGGCGAGGAGGGCTGCCCGGCGCCGGGCGCTTACCCTGCTGTGGGACACCCTGAATGCCACCTGCTGCTGCCCTGGGCTGGCACCTGCTGTGAGAGGCTGGCTGCCCTCCCCCTTCTGATCTTGCTGTATCTCACCTTCATTACCCCCACCCCCCACTGCTGCCGTGTGCAACCAGAATAGTTTGAAAGGACTTTTTGCAAAACTTGACACCCTCACAGGCGTGGGCCTGAGTCCAAACCTCTAGTCTCCACGCCTGGGGGGTTCTCCAACTTGGATCCAAGGTTTGCAACTAAGTGTTCTCTGAATGCTGCAGGGGTCAGGAAGGATCTCTTGGCTCGTCTCCCTCGCAGCCTGCGGGCCTGGGTGCACATCCTGGATCCAATCTCAGGGAAAGCTGGTCACCCTGCTGTACATATCAGTGTTTCTGAAGAACCATGATGGTGTTTCTCTGACTCTTCTCAGCGATTCCAACAAGCCCTGGTTTTAATGCAAAAAGTGTTACCTTTATTTTTTTTGTTCCCATTCGGCACCTGTTTAGAAGCACCCAGATGCTGTCAGGCTGCTTCTCAGATTTTCTATTCAGCAAAAGCCCTGTTTTACTGCAAGATTTGCACTGAAAAGGAGGGTGTTTGCTCACTAGAGCCAGTTTACTCCAGGCAAGCGCAGCTCTGGTTTGCCTGCAGGTGTCATCTTCTCTGTGTATTTCTGGACGAGTTGTTTCTAAATAAAGCCTTCATCAGACAGTGGATTCTGGTTAACATTTACTTCTTTTTCTTTTCTTTTCTTTTTTTTTGTTTGTTTTTTTTTTGCCCTTCTTTTACAGTAACCCATGGCTCTGTACTGACTAATTACCCTGAATACAATGGGCCGGAATGGACCTTCGTTTACTTGTTAAATCAGAGGGTCTAATAAAATGTGACAGCATTTCAGCTGCCCTTTCCCATGGTGTTACCCTTGCTTTCCTTTATATCCTCATTGTCATTCTGTTTTTACTATGTACTGGTGCTTATTGATTTTATTAAACAATGTCAAATCAGTCTGATAATGTTTTTGGATGCTGCAGCTTTAAATCCTGCATCCCCTCCCCCCCCCCCAATTGATGGATTTCCCTTTCTACTGGTCCCTCTCTGCCCACATAAATAAGGGAAATAAGTTCTGTGAGTTATTTTTGCTGGCAAAATAATGCATTTTAAATGTATTTATTGGTGATGTTAAAATAACATCACTTTAATTATCACGTGGTCGAGAGATAAAAACCACTGTTCTCTCTATACTTGGTGTCATTTTCTTGATATCATCTGCCTTTTTTAATGTGCTTTAATTTTTTCTGTTGCTGATTCATGCTCATGCAGCCTAGCGTGCAGTCCTCACTTCCATTTCAGACTGGCTTGTTGTGCCCCCAGTTTCACACTGTGTGCAGGTCAGGTTCTCTGGGTGTGGCTGAATCCACACCTCCTGACCCCGCTGAAAGACTGGGATGCAGCTGCCAAATGCTGCCAACAAACCCCTTCACATCCTGATTTTTTGGAAGATGAGCAGAAACTGGAGCTGGGTGTGGTAGATGGTGTGGGTTTGGTGTGAGGCGAGCAGGGCAGTTTGGGTGACACCACAGCCCCACCAGCAGCTCCTGCTTACACAGCAACTCAGACCACTGCCCTTTCCAGCCATCAAGGCAGTTCTCTCTTGATTGCAGTGATTTTCTCAGCTATCCTGTTTCATCCTAAATAGTTCTCTCATGAAAGTATTTGGCTGTTCTGTGGGGTTTGGTTTTGGTTTGTTGGGCTTTTTTTAAGCAATATAAAATAATTGGGGGTGTTTACTTCTACTGCTCCCAAAAGCAGTCAATACCAGTCTCAGATTTCTAGATTATCTGCTAAAAGAACCTTTTAATGTAGTTTGTTTTTTTTTTACCATACTGCAGGTCACTGGCTCTTCCTGATTATAACCTTAAGGTTACCTGAAGTCTTTTTAACAACTTTAAAAGTTTTTTACTTGTGTGATTTCCTTGAAGTACCTGAGTTGCCACAAGGAGGTTCCATCTCTCTCCTGTCAGCTGTTTCCATGTTGCATCTTTTTTTTCCTGCTTTTTGAACGTCTTTCTCTTTTTTGCTAATCTCCTGTTTTTTTGTCTTTTTTTTCCCCTTTCTCTCTCTCTAGCTTTTTTTAATCTGTCTGCACCAGCTGCACTGGGTCTGAGGGAGAAGACTGCCACTTCTAGAAGAGATTAAGGGTCTTTTGTCTGGGGAGGGGGGGACAAATCTTCAGTGTTAGTGTCTGGGAAAGAAGCTCTCTTACTGACTTGCATGGTATCTAAAATCGAAGTGTCTTGTAATTTGTGTGACAAGACAGGGCAACGTGGGCAACCGATTGTTTACCTGGAATTGTGAAGAGCAGAAATGTGATGTTTGGACTAACGATGTAGCGAATACATTTTCAAACATTGTTATGGGCATATATATTATTTTTTTTTTCTAATTCTGTCTTTAATAATGTAAATGTCAGGGGCTTCCATAAGGTGTGAAGCCCGAGGAATATTTTCAATATGCTGTTGTTTGGTTTTGGAAGCTGTGCACTCGGCGTCAAAGGAAACACAAACATGGTGCAATTTGCTCTGTCGGCAGCCACGAAATATTTAATTTTAACAAAGAAATAAAGTAAGAAGTCTGTGTTTTCATTGGTGTTCTCCTCTGTCTCTCCACCGTATTAAACAAGCTCCTTCGGCTGCTGGACGTGGCTCAAGTGGTACTTTATTCATTTCCCTTTTCTATCGTTAGCAAATCGTTATCAGGCAGCTGACTGACAGCTGGTACCGTAGTTGATCCGTCCACACCCCCGTGAGTAGGTGCAGCGCCCTCCGAGCAGCCCCGGCTCCCCTCGTCCCGGTCACCGCATCATCTCCGCGCCGCGGCGGCTCTGGGTTCGGTCTCGGTGCTACCCGGCAGAGAACCGCAGCGAGTTCCCTCTCGACAAGCGCTGGAGAACCAGCTCCGCTCGGCCCGGTACCTTTCTAACTCGGATGTACGTTTTAAATAAAAAGTTCGAAAGGCCCGTCGCGTGTTGTTGTGATTGCGGCTCCCGGGAACGCCGGGCCTGGCCTCGCAGGGTTGGGCCGGGAGGGTTTCCTTGCCCCTCGGGCAGGAGCATCCTCATCCCAGCCCCGGCCCCGTCTGCCCTCCTGCACCTCCTGTGGGCCGGGGGCGACCCCACCACTCGCCAGCAGAGCCGCCTGGTCCCGGCAGCTCCGCACCGAGGCTTGGCCCCGGTGAGAACCCTCGAGCACGTCCAGCCCGGTACCCGGCGGGGGAAGAGCTGCTGGGGCGGCACCGAGAGCCCGTGTCGCCGGCGGGCGGGGGCGCGCTGTCCCCTCCCCTGCGAGCCGCTGGAAGCCTCGGTTGCGGCCCCGTCCGCGGCCGCCAGGGGGCGCCAGTGAGCAGAGGCGGCGGCAGCTTCTCGCTGCGTCTCGCGCGGCTCTGACGCGCCAACACGTGACGCGGCGCCGGCCGGGCCGCTCCGCGCGAGCCAGGGTTCAGCGGCCGCCACCGGCACGGGCGGGGCCGCGGGCAGCGGAGCCGGGGCCGGGGCCGGGGTCGGGGCTTGAGGGAGGAGTGTTGCTGAGGCCGGGCCGGGCCGGCGCTCCCCGGCGGTCCGCAGAGAGCCGCGGCCTGGTCCGCACGTGGGGCCTGCACCCGTCCGGCACGCCCCGGCCGCTTCCGCCGCCGTGAGCGGCTCTTCCCCGGTTGCGCCCACCGGTGAGGACGGCCCCGTAGGAAGGTAGGATCGTCCGCCGAGCCGCCGCTCGCCATGCCGCCGCCGGAGCCGGAGCCGGTGCCCGAGTCGGTGCTGGAGCAGTGGCGGCAGTACAACGAGACCGAGCGACAGTGGGGGCTGCGCCGCCGCTTCATCCTCCGCCACCTCCACGGCTACCCCGGCGCCGCCATCGACCAGCTCCTGTCGCTCTCCGTGCTCTGGACCAACCACGTCTTCATGGGCTGCAGGTGAGGGGAGGCCTGGAGCCCGGGGTGTCTGTCAGCCGCGCTCCGCAGCGTCCGGCCGAGGCGGGGCCCGGGCCGCCGGCGGGGTCGGCGTTTGGAGCGGGGCCGGGCAGCCCCCGCCAGCGGGCCGGGAGAAGGAGCTCGGGCTGCCTCCGGCCGCTCCTCGCCTCAGTCCCGCTGCTCTCGGCCGAGTCTCGTCGCCTGCTGCGTTTTAAGCAGCCCCGGGAGAGCTGTGGTGGAAGCGGCTGCCGCAGAGCTGCGGGTCCCGCACGGGTCTCTGCCGTGTCCGCGGCTGTGCGGGGGCAGCCGCTGCCGGGATGGTCACACATGCGTTTTGAAAGCAGTTCTTGATGCCCCACCCCCGAGGACTCGTTAAGCTTGAGCTGTTGTTAGTAATTGAAGGGAGAAGAAAGTGAATGCAGCCTGCACAAGCCACTTAAAGCTCTTTTTTTTTTTTTTTTCTGAGGGACATAGATCACATCGGGTTTCCCCCCATCAGGGTTGCTGTGAATGTGCAGAGGCTGCCGTCCTGTAACTAGGAGGGTTGTGGAGAGCTGCAGAAACGTCCCGACTGACACGTTGGGTGTTGTGATTATTTTTAACTGGACACAAGGCTTTAAAGACAGAAGCAACTGCCCAGTGACTTCAGCAAACTGCAGCGAGGGAGCAGCTTGCAGGCTCCAAAGGGCAGATAGTTTGACTTTATTAATGTCAGTATCCCAAAGCCTTGCTGGGGAGTGGTTTGTGTCACTTGTACAGAGCCAAGTGAACATCTTTAAACGTGGAGCTGCAGGTTATTTCTTTCTAGTCCAAGTACTAAATAATTCTGCTCTGCAAGTGCCAAAATTGAACATAGTTTTAAAGCAGCTTCAAATTCCAAAGCTTGAGTAGCAAGTTGAAATTGAGCACATCTTAAGATAGTCTGTTTGGTCCATTACCTCATCTTGTTTATTTGCTGTCGTAGGGGAGGGAGGTGTTTGTGAGAGTGCTCTGGGGAAGGCACCATAACAGAGCTACAGAAGTAACAGAAGGGAAGAACTATGTGGCAAGATCTCAAATCCTAAAGAAATGGTGCAGCTTGATCCTGCAAGTGCCCATCCTTCCCCCCTTGAGCATCCATCCCCACCTGCAGCTCTCTGGGCAGGGTGAGCTGGAGGTTCAGGAGTGATGGAGTGAGGGGCTGTCAGCCCTGAGGACACTCCTCCAAAGCTGGCTGTTGCAGAGCAACTGTCAGTTCAGAGCTGTCTGGGGAAGGCAAGGCACCCACACTCAGTTCAGAGCTGTCTAGGGAAGGGAAGGCACCCACAGTCAGTTCAGAGCTGTGTGGGGAAGGGAAGGCACCCACAGCTTGCTCTGGAGCTGCCTCCTGCTGCTTGGGAAGAGCTGTTGTTGCTCTATCAGGTGAATAACTTCAAAGTTGTGGGGAATCTTTGTTGTTTTCTCGTTTGTTGGTTGGCTTTTGGGTTGGTGGTTCTTCTTGTTGTTCCATTAGGGTTTTTTCCAACATTGACCACTTGCTAGGTGAAGGCACCCTGTTTGTCAGAGTAAACACCAGAGTCTTTTCTGAGGAAACCTGAGGGAGAATTTCTGCTGAGGGATGATCTGGAGAAAGTCCAGCAGGCTTAGAAAACATGGCCTGTGAGGAAGGAGTTAAGTAATGGGACTGATTCAGTTCAGGGGTGGATGGGAGAAGATGCCCGTGTTCTCAGGTGTGTTAAGGGTGGCTGCAGAATGCAGGGGGCAAGGGGAGAGTTATGGTGCAGGGCTGCTGGGATGGGGTAAGCAGGAATGTAGGCAAGTTACACCAGGGAGACTTCAGTTAGGCATTGGAGCTGTGGGATTCCTCTGCCTCCATCTGCAGTCTCCACAGCATGAGCTTTCTGAAGGCCAGGTTAGTCAAACACATCCTGGGACTGGTTGATCTTTCCCGGAGCAGAAATCAGGGCCTCGAGCATCTCCATCCATTGTGGAGACACATGCTCATGTCGAATCTAATGTTGTTCTTGCACCCTGCTAGGAAAGAGCATCATCCTGCATGTTCCCATCATGTCCTCTTCTCCCTATAAGCCAGAGGGGAGTAGAGATGCCCACCCCTCTCCCTTCGGGCTGCAGGAGGATGAGCAATCACCACTGCCCACCCCCTTTGGTGATTCCTTTTGGTGTCTCCATCCCATGCAGGTTCCTCTGCCTCTCTGCCGGGGCTGAGCTGTGCTGGGTCCCTGGGTGAGGCCGGGAGCTCAGCAGTGTGTGCTCAGAGCTCACCTGGTGATTTAAATGGATCTCACTTCTGCCAGGCCCTCGAAATCAGCAGCAGGAAGGGCATTTCTTGAGCAGAGAGCAAGTCGATTTCGGGTCCTGCCTGGGTGGAGCTGCACAGGGGCAGGGTTTGCACGGGGCTGGGGACAGCCACCTGGCCTCTGTCATGGCTCGGGGGTTTAAAACGTTTTGGTTACAGCAACCAGGCCAGAAATCAGTAAAGCTTTTTAAAGAGCACTGGATAAGGGCTGAGCAGTGCCCTTGGCATCTGCCACCTGTGGGCTGTGGCTGCTGACCCAGACAGGACCAGTGCCAGTCGCCCTTGTGCTTAGTCCACTGAGGCTGCGATGCCCGCAGCGACCCCAGCTTCAGCACCCCTGAGTTCCTCGGCCTTCCTCGGAGCTCCACCAAGGGTTCTATTTTGACAGATCATTTAAACGAGCTTAAAACACTGCCAGTGTGGTGGCAGCAGAGTTTGTTTCTCAGAGATGGGTTCAGTTGGCACCGGGTTGGCCGGCGTGCGGGTTGCCTGCCAGCACGGGTGGGCGGACACGAGGCCGGGGTCGCAGCAGAGTGTGTGGGGATGTGTCCCCCGCTCCAGCCGGGCGCTGTGCCCGGCAGCTTTGGCCGACAGAGGCTCGTGGGCTCACGTGGGCTGACTGTGCGTGGCCCCCGGGACGGGTTCTGAAGCGCTCTGCTGTTGGCTCCTCACAGATACGGCGGGCAGGTCATGGAGAAGGTGCTCAAGATGGCCGAAGGCATCGACATCGGGGAGACGAGGACGTACGAGCTGGTCCCCAGCAGGACGCTGAAGAGATACCGCTCTCCCTCTGACAGTGAGTATCTGCCCGGCTGGCAGGGAGACCCCTGCCCTGCTGGGGGCACAGGCTGAAGAGAGGCCACTGTGATGGGCTCTGCCGCTGCTCCCTCCTCCGCCCGGCGTGGGCTGAACAGAGTTCCTGCAGTGTTCTCTTTGCTGCAGAAAACCCCATTTTTTATTGCGATAGGTTTTCCCTGGGGATAGTGGCGGGGAATTGGATCTGTGTAATGAACTGTCCACCTGCTCTTCTGCACTGCCGCGGGGTGTTCCAGCCTGAGAAGGGGCTGTGTGTGGGCCTGGAGATACGGAGTTCAGATTGTTGAACTTGGAGTTACAGCCTGACCAGAGCATTGCTGGGGGGGGGGTGATGAAATTGATATTTTTTTTCCCTCCCTGCTGGGCCTGGAAGAGCCCTGCACGTGTTGGTTCAGTCCCACAGTCTGGGGGATCCATGCTCCAGCTGCAGCTTTACCATTGCAGGAACTGCAGCAGGTAGAGAGCTGGTAGTTTAGTTTCTCCAATCCCTGGCTTTTCTCCAGCAGCTTCAGAGCTCCCAGCCTGCTCTCCAAGGCAGGGGCACCATTGGTGTTTGTGGACACACCCTCTGTCAGTGGCTCGGCTGTTTAAAGCACAGATGGTCAGACAGCTCAGGACTCTTCTGGGCTTGGATCTAGTCCCTAGCTCTGCTCAGGTTTCTGCCCTTACTTCAATACCCAGCAGATCTTTCTGTGCCTCATTACTGGCTGCAAAACTGAGAATACTCTTTTTCTCCAGTGTTTTGTCCATCTCTTGGGCAGCAGCTCTGAAGGGAAGGGTTCTCTTGCATGTTACACAGACAGCAGAGAGAGCTGTTCTGCTGGGGAGAGCCTTTAGGTGCTGCTGCAGTGCAACCACCAAAATAGTGAACTGAGCAAGTAATTTAATCCTTGCCAATAACTCATCCACACCGAAGGCTGGAGGATTTAAGGCCTGTGTTGGGAGCCGTGTCACCTGACTGCAGTGTGCGTGCCCGCTGGCGCTGTGCGTGTGCGAGGGGCTGTCCCATCTGCCGTGAGCCAGGCTGAGGAACACCCGGGGTAGTGTGGTGTCTAGACAGATGTGTTGCCTGACCTAGATTACAGTTGCAAACCCTGGCGTTGGATTAGGCAGCTCATTCCAAGCCGCTGAGGTAGTTTTTTGCTCCTGTGATGAAATGGCACACGTGTGCCACTTCAGCACACGGGGGCTAAATCTTTCACCAGGGATGCTTGTATAACCATCGTTGTGATGTAACGTGTTTGCTATCAGCTATTTGATTCTCATTTTCTGCAGTAGCTGTGCATAGCTGGGGATTCTGCCTTACTTGCATTTCTGCTTACGTGTAATGGCCCTCCCAGCCACAGCAGCTGTCACCTGAAGCCCGGGCAGATTCCTCCCTGTTTGGTGTCCTTTAGCCAAGAGGAGCTGCACTGGCAGAAAGGATGTCTCAACACTCATTGCAGCCCTGCCTGTTTGGGAAGGGGAAGGAGGGTTCAGTATCACTGTGTTCCTTCATCAAATGAGAAGATAAAGGAGTTTATCTGAGATCATCCTGCAACCCTGTGGCGAGTCAGAGCTGAGGCTCTAAGTCCTGCTCTGGTCTTGTGTCTTACTGGCCATAGTTTTCACTTGGTTTAGTAGCTTTGAATGGATTAACTTCAGAATGACAGGATGGGTTCAGTGGGCAATGCTGGGGGCAGAGAAAGCGATTTGGACCTAAAACCCACATAACTAAACATATAGGGAACTCTGGAGCTGGAAAAACCTCTGTAGTGACAAGAATGAATGGTCTTATTGGATCAATGAGAATGTCTTTGGAAGGAAACCCTTTTGCTTGTGGCTATGAAGTGGGAATCCTCTGTTTGGAGCCTTCAGGCTCCTCCTGAAGATTCCTCTGTGGAAACACTTGTCTCCCTGTCATAGCACATGTTGGTAATCGTGTCATTTTCTTCCACCCCATAGGTCCAGAGCCAGAAGAGACTCCTGAGCCGCCCAAAAAGATGGTCCCCAGGTTCCGGGTGCGACCTCGCTTTGAACCCATTCACTTTGTCACCAGTGCTGAGAAGGGTGAGAAGAAGGAAGATCCCCTGGATAACCAAACGCAGGAGGTTTCCCAGGAGGCAAATACAAACAGCACAGCGCAGCCAGCTGAAAACTGCACCAATTCTTTTGCCGGCGCACGGGATGTGGATCCCCTGCTGTCCAACACAGCTGGGCTTGGCTTCACGGGCCAGACAGCAGCAGCCAAGGCAACTGTGAATAGCATGGACTCTCCTGCGGGCGGCACGCTGCCTGCTTCTGTTTCTCCTGCAGCTGCCCAGCCTGTGTCAGAGACCTTCCCTCCCTCAGCTATAATGCTGAAGCAGAGCTTTGTCGAGAAACTGTCAGCAGCTGTCTGGAAAAATCTTGCTAACCCAGATGCGAACACCGGGACTGATAAAATTAACTTTACCTATCTTTTGACGCGTTCCATTCAGGCGTGCAAGACAAACCCTGAATATATTTATGTCCCTCTGAAAGAAATCGCCCCTGCCGACCTCCCCAAGAGCAAGAAGCTCCTGACAGATGGCTTCGCCTGCGAGGTGCGCTGTCAGAACATCTACCTGGCCACCGGTTACGCCGGCAGCAAAAACGGCTCCAGGGACCGGGCGGCCGAGATGGCCGTCAGGCTGCTGAAGAAGGCGGTGGAGGTCAGGGTGGTGCAGCGCAAGTTCAAACACACCTATCACGAAGACTTGGTGGTGTGCGAGGCAGGCGTGAGCCGCCCGGATTTCCCTCCCGCGCTCAAACCTCACGAGGAGTTCGTGGTGGCCAACAGGGACTGCGTCCCGGTGCAGCCCGGCGCTGAGCCCGCCAAAGGCGCCGCCAACGCCAACAAACACTGGACTAGCTTTGTCCTGACGGAGAACGCCAGCGACGCCATCGGGATTCTCAACAACTCTGCCTCCTACAACAAAATGTCTGTTGAATACAAGTACGAGCTAATGCCCAACCGCTCGTGGCGGTGTCAGGTCTACCTGCAAGATCACTGCCTGGCCGAGGGCTTCGGCACGAAAAAAACCAGCAAGCACGCGGCAGCGGAGGAGGCGTTGAAAATCCTGCAGAAGATGCAGTCCAATATAACTGCCATCAAAGTCACCCAGGTTCAGAAGGTGGGCTGCTCGTCGCGGGGCTCCGGAAGGAAGAAGGACCTGAAGGATCTCGTGATCTACGAGAACTCCAGCAATCCGGTGTGCACGCTGAACGACACCGCCCAGTTCAACAAGATGACGGTGGAGTACGTCTTTGAAAGGATGACTGGCATGCGGTGGAAATGCAAGGTGATGCTTGAAGATGAATTCATTGCAGAAGCAGTCGGAGTGAAGAAATCTGTCAAGCACGAGGCAGCAGAGGAAGCCGTGAAAATCCTCAAAAAGACTCAGCCAACTGTTGTCAATAACCTGAAGAAAGGCACCGTGGAAGACGTCATCTCCAGAAATGAGATTCGGGGTCGATCCGCAGAGGAGGCTTTCAAACAGAAGATCAAAGAAGACAACATTGGGAATCAGATTTTAAGAAAGATGGGCTGGACGGGTGGTGGCCTAGGGAAGGACGGTGAGGGAATCCGAGAACCTATTTCTGTGAAGGAGCAGTTTAAAAGGGAAGGACTCGGGCTTGACGTGGAAAGGGTGAACAGAATCGCCAAGAGAGATATCGAGGAGATCATTCGGAACTATGCCCGCTCAGACAGTCACATTGACTTGACTTTCTCCAGAGAGCTGACCATGGATGAGCGGAAGCAGATACACCAGATCGCCCAGAAATACGGGCTAAAAAGTAAATCTCACGGGCAGGGGCACAACAGGTACTTGGTGGTCAGCAGGAAGCGGCGCAAGGAGGATCTGTTAGACCAGCTGAAGCAGGAGGGGCAGGTTGGGCATTACGAGCTGATAATGCCTCAAGCTAACTGAGGTGGGGTGTGTGTGTGTGTGTGTGTGTGTGTGTGTGTGTCCTCTCTGGGTGTCCCCAGAGACGGAGCTGCCAGAGGCTGGTTGAAGCAGGAGATGCTGCTGCATGTGTCTCCTGGTGGGTTATATTAACGGGAAAGTCTCTCACTTCGTTAATATAATTTCTGAGATGTTGTTAGACGTGTAGGGCTGGCCGAGTTCTGTTCAAGTATATTCTTAGCACAACCCAAAAGCAGTAGTGCTGTTGCTGTCCGTGTCTTTGATATTACTTGTTCCTTCACATTTTAATAGTTTTGTAAGAGCAAAACCACGTGTCCAAGGAGAAGGAATTTGATGTCATTTAAAATTATAGTTCCTGCATTCTTCTTGATCAAGGAAGGAAAAAAATGCCTTTTTTTTTTAAAAAAAAGATAAAATTATAAAAAGCAAATGAAATGCAGTCTGGGGGCATAAACCTGTATGTAAAGTTGGTATTAATGACAAAAATAAAATTTTATTTCTGGAAAAAAAACCCAACCAAACCAAACCAGGATTTCTCAGCCTTTGTATTAAAAATAGATAGGTGGAAACTGCCTTCGTTCTTGAGCAGCACAGAGAGGGGGTCTGGTCTGTGCTGTGTCCATGGGGAGAGGTGTCCTGCACCAGGCTGATGCAGTTTTAGTCACAGACTTCTACTCGAGTCTCCCATGCTCCGAATTACCAACTGTACCTCAGTCATCAGCCTGTTGGACTGAGCTCATTCCGTGTGGTTTTGCCTTGACATGTGCAAATGCCACTGAGAAGTGTGAAACTTAAAAACTGGAGGTAACTGCAGAGCCCACGCTGAAGGATGATGCTCGTGTAGCTTGTGGGGACTGTTATATAACTTTTTTTTTTTATAAGCTCTTTAATCCTGGGCAAAATCATATCTGTGCCTAATTATTTCCCTGCCCCACAAGTGCCTGTGCTCGGGTCTGTTTCACAGGTAACTGCTCTGGTGTTGCTCTGCTGGGTGGTGGTTGTGGCATCACTCCAGGATGGGCAGGTGCTGCTTGGGGAGCTTCTCTCCCTGTGGGGGAGCAGACTCTGACCTCCTCTGTGTGTCCTGTGTGAGCCTTGGCAGAACACGGCTTGGGAAGGGACCTTGGAAGAGGTGAGAGGAGATGGCCTAGAGATGCTTGTTTCTGGCACCAGTTGTTGATTGTTTAGCACAAAGGGAATGTTTTGGTCATTTCTGTGGCCTCATGTCTCAGCCATTGCTTTTTCTGCTGGATTTGCCTCTCCACCCTTTAGTGTCATCCTCTAGCTGCTTTAGCACCTCCTGGTTTGTTGTCTTTCTAAATGCTGTCAGGGCTCAGGAGAGGGTGACTGACCACTCCTGAGGAAGCAGACTATCCTGGGGGGGGGGGGGGGGGGGGGGGGGGTGGGGCCTTTTTCCCCCCCCCGGTGTGGAGGGGGGGGGGGGGCCGTGGGGGGACGGGCGGGCGGCTC
>JANHGL010022770.1:0-10849 GCA_024611195.1 Ceyx melanurus | reverse complement strand
AAGCATCTCGGTGTGAGAGGCCAGGGGGGGCTGTTGGCAGTGCCGGGTCGCACCTCAGGAGGGGCGGGCGGCGGGGTGAGGGGCGCCCGCCGCGGCTCGCCCGGTTTCAGTCCCGCCCCGCCCGGCTCCGCTCAGGTGCGACGCTTCGGCGAAGAGCCGCGCAAACTTTCTGCCCGGGCACGCTCCGGCACAGCGCGCAGCGGAGCGGGGAGCGGAAGGCGGTGGGCGCCCTGAGGGGGCCGGGGCGTCGCGGGGCAGCGGCGGGAAGCGACCGCCGGCCGACTCCGAGCCCAAGCTGACCCGCTCCCCCAGGGGTAACGCAGCCCCGACCCTCCGGCGCAGCGAGGGGAAGGAGCCGGCGGAGCGCGGAGGTGAGCGGCTGCCCGCGGCCGCGCAGGGGGGCTGCCCGCGCTCAGTGCCGGCCGCGGGCCCTCCTCTTCCTCCGGCGGCGCGGAGCCGGTGCCCGGGCGGGAGCAGCGGCGCGACCCCGGGCTGCCTTCAGCGCCGTCCCCGCAGGCTGCCTGAAGCATGGGCCGCGCAGGGTGAGTGCCAAGGAGCGGCGGCCCCCTCCCCGTGCTGCCCTCCCCGGCCCCGCAGCCCGTGACTCGGTGCGTTTGCTCTCCCCGCAGGGTGCCGGTGCTGCTGCTGCTCCTGTGCCTGGGCTCGGAGCTGGCGAGCGGGGTAAGTGCGCAGGGCCGCGCCGGTGGCTCGCTGGAGGTGAACGTGGCCGGCCCAACCTGTTGGGGTTTGGGCATCCTTCGGCCAATGAAAAGAGGCGCTTCCCCGCACCTCTCGGGAAGATGCGAGGTGCTTTTAAATCGCTCTGTGCAGAAGTTCCTTTGTGCCTTTGGTCTGCTCAACGTGGGTTAGGTTATGCGAAGTAGGCTGGGGTGACAGACCATGTGTATTTGGTGTAACAGCGTTCTCCGAAAGATGGACAATGTTTCTACTTACAAGTGACTGCTTTTCGTTCTTTTTTATCCTCTTCTTCAACCTCTCTGTGCAGAGTTGACCCTTTAGATCCTTTCTCCCAAGGGACCCAGCCCAGAACACCTCATAACTGAGTAAAAATGATGCAAGAAATTAAAGGATTAAGCTGTTAAGTCTTGTATCGAGGTTCAAGCCTGTGAATTACTAAATGTGTTTTAAATTCCAAGTTGGCATCCAGAAGCAATGACTTTATGATCTGTCAATCTGACAATTTTATGACAAACACAGCTTTTCTCTTGCTCTTCCTAATTAATGCTTAAACAGATTAGTAAGGGATCTCAGGCTTTTAAAGTGTTTATAGCTTTTCATTTTTTTTGGTTGTTGTCATAGATCTTCTGCAGCTGGGATGCTGCAAGTGTTTGCCCACTCAGCTGTAGAGAATACAAGACTCCTCTGGAATAACTGTAACTTAAATTAAGTGTCAACTGATGTCATTCAGCAGTTCAAAAAAAATTTAATGGTTACACTGTGATGTAAATTAAGATTATACAGTAATCTTTGTGGTTGGAATTTTATAGCACATATAAAAAATGAGTTAGTGGAAGTAATATAACATGTTTTAAGCATGTTTGTTTGAATTCAACTTCTAACAGACTAAGAAAACCAGTTAAAACATGAGTTCTTGATTTGTCAGCCAGTGTTTCCACAGCTTTTTTGATTAAAATTTCAAGGGTTTAGTACCTTCCTGTGCAAGTGAGAAGGAATCATTGAAAAGGCTTTAATAACAGAGAGGTTTATACTTTTCCTAAATATGAAAGGCTTGATTCTGTTTTGCACTTTTTATGATCAATTGCACTAGTAGAATTTCATCATCCTGATCAGGTGGTAGTTACAAGCTCTAATCTCCTCAAAGATTAAAAGATTAGACAAGTTTTTCTGCAACAAAACCAAGAACTGTTCTTGCTGCAGTGGCAGCTCTGTGGAAATGACTTCTATAAAGCAAGTTTTACCCAGGCTTTTGGAAAGAAATATGCCTCATTTTGCAGACATTCTGTGCCATACATCAGTGAAGCTCTTGCTGTTTGATACAGGTGTAACTGACAGCACTTTAGAGGTGTCTGCTCCATACCTGTTGGAAAGCAGAGCTCCTAAGCAGTCAGACTTCTGTTAGCTCCTTGACATGTTTCATTGCCCATGAAGGGACTTGGTCAGTTTAATTCTGGTGCAGCGAGATGAATATCTACATGCCATCTCTAAATCTTCTTGCCAGTTTTCTTCAGGGTTTGAAAACAAGCAAAATCTTTGTTGCTGTTTGATCAGGCTTTAAAGTGCAAAAAAGAATCAGAAATATGGTCTTAAAATACTTAGTTTAGTGCTTTATATATCTAAGCAGTTAATTATCCTTATTAAAAAGGATCCTCAAGAGGAAATTTATGCAATTATGTTTTTGTCAACTTCAGATACAGCAGGTTAATGACTTTCTGGTATTGAGCATTAAAAAGACACTCACACATGGGAGAATTGATGCTGAATTGAGCTGGTAAGAGAAAATTATCATGGTTGAAAAGTAAGTAGAGCTTTTTTTTGAAAAAACAGGATCTCTGAATATATGTAGCTGTCTAAATATATATGTATGATTTGAAGTGACTGAGAATAGCAAAGTTAATAAAATGAGGTCAAAACTTTAGGTTAACTATGAACTTCTAGAATGCTACACACAGTCAACTCTAAAGTACTTGCTGCTGAAGATGATGTAAAGGTTTTATGCATTGTATCTCTTTCAAATAGTCTAATTTCAATAACTTCTCAGTTGTAAAAGCAACAGCCTAAAATCCTGTACCAAATTCTTCATGACAGTTGCTGTGGCAGGGGCTGGGGTGTAGGCAAGTGTCCTAACAGAGTTGTCTCAAAGATGCCTTTGACTCAGCACTCTCAATTACAAGGTGTAGTCATCCTTCCCTTTGCAAAAATAGGATTTTACAGCGTGTCAGAATTAATTTCTCAGCTTGTGCTTATTTTTCCTGGCTCCAAATGAAGATCTGTTTTGAGTAGCAGTACAAAGTTAGTCTTGCAGTGCAGTCTCTGTTTCCTTGAGCCAGAGGGTGAAAGCCTGGCTGACTTTGCTGGGGTTACTCTGCTGTCACACCTGGGGTTACTCTGGGGTTATCTCCTTTTAGACCAATTCCTGGGAGCGACCTTAGAGTTTTCCCTAAGAGCTTTCAGCTGAAGCCACTCCAGAAGTTTTGCTTCATTCATGGTTTCAATCTTTTACTATCAGTAATTTGCATAATGAGGCAGGAGTGTCAGTCCAAGGTGCTATGCCAGCAGAAAGCAGCAGTGGGGGGTTATCTTCAAGACATTGATTGCACTGTAAGACAGATGGCAGGAGTTGGTCTGGAGCTGGGGGGGTAAGAGAATGTTGGCACAGTGCTGGAGAGGCAGCTGCTTGGCCTGGCTGAGTGCTGTCCACTCCTGGAGTTTTACACTGGTTTTTAGAAGGGACTTTTAAAGGCTAATCAGAGTTTAGCTGATGTTTCTGGGATGTCCCTTCATAAACATGAAGGGGAGCAGGAGACAAAGATGGTCACCAAGTCCAGAGGCAGCCTCTTGCCATGAAATTGGAGATTGCCATCTCTTCACCCAGCTCTCATCTGAGCAGTCCTAGCCCCAGCAGTCATTCTGTGCCCACTTGAGAGCACCCCTGGCATTCAGGTGACTTGGTGATGCCTCATTTATGTCCTTTCTGCTGCTGGTTGGCTAGTTGAGCCCACCTGGAGTATGTGCTAGTCTTGATGTGATTAATTTCTGTTTAATCTCATACACTAATGTAAGGATTTGCTGTCCTGCACCTCCTCTTGCAGCAGCTGAACTGCCAGAGAGTCAGTTAGCTGTTGAGCCTGGACTTCATCTTCTATTGCAACTCCTCCAAAACTTCTGGGGTTTTTTTTGCTGATAAATGTGCAGATTAACTGGAGATACCCTCTTTTTCTAGTGCTTAGTATCTTGTTCAGCAGAACAACTACAGTATCCAAGTAAGGCAAATAAAAGATTATGTGCCAAAACCAGTTCTGGGCAGTCTGCTCTATTTTGAGTAACTGAAACTCTGCTAATTTATGTTAACTTAGCCCAACTGATAGTATTATATTATTTCTCCTTTCTCTTACTAGATTCCAGATTTTCTGTGTGATTGGTTGTGAGTTTGGTTTGTTGTTTTTTTTTCTTTTATTCAATATATCTATGATACAAATGTTTCATAATATCTTTTCATTTCATATGTACTGGACCAGCTTAATTGAACCAAGCTCATTGTTTTCAGTGGCCTCATACCAAAAACAATTTTGTCCTAGGGTTCTTACAGAGGGGAAAAAATAGCTTTTTAAGTATAGATATTGAAATTCAAAGTTGCAGCTCTCATCATTCCACATTCCTATTCAGTTTCTGCAAATCTGATCTTATCCATAAAGAGGTATTTAAAAAGGTTTGGTTTTTTTTTTCCTGTTTCTTTGCCATTTTAATCAGTATTTGTAAGTATTCAATCCTGTAGTTAGATTTTTGCTACTGTCTCTCTCCATAGCAGTGAGCTTTATTGGGAAAGAGCTGCTGCCTGTGTAAGAAAGGATCCTACAGAATTCCAGACACAATATAAAATGCAAACCTAATCTTGTCAATCTCAGTTTACCAGATAAAGCAGTTTTTATCTGTAAGGTTGCAGGGATGGAGAGGTGCTTGTTTGAAGACTTGTGTGCTGCACTGGGGCTGTCATTCTGCAGAGGCTGAGTGTGAATAGTTACAGGTGTATAGCAAAATGATGAGAAACTTTCTGCTCTTCAGAAGCTGTTGACTCTATCTTAATACTTGTGCTTAAAGTCATCTTTTCTTTCCAGAATAGCTTCCTTTTCTCTCAGGTTTGAGGCAACTGAAGGGGCAGAATTTATACCAAGTCCAAGGAGCTGTTCCATGGATCTGCTGCTTCTCTGACTTGTTTTATTTTAGCACATTTTTTAACAGTTCTTGCTGCTTGGAAGTGACTTTGTCCCTCTTGCCCAAGCAAACACAGAGCTGTAGAGGTCCCTATGGTCTGTGCTAGCTTCCCTTCTTGTTGTTTCTGCAGGATTTTGATTAGCTTTGGTTGTGTCAACCTCATTGGGCCACTAAACCAGCACCATCCAGTTTGCACAGTCTCTGCTCACTTGGCTACCTTGACACTGAGAGAATCAACACTGCAATGTGGCTGATCTGCTTCAGTCTACTGAGATATCACCAGCTGCTGTATTCTAGGTTTGCCTTATTCACTCTCTGCTCTATTTTCTCCTCTTTGGGTGGAACCTACTGCACTTTGTACACCCTCCAGCCCTTGCCTCAACGTGCTCTCAAGCTCCTCTGCCTCTCTAGCTCTCCTTTGTGCCTCAGCAGTCTAGGGAGGCTGCCAGCATGACTCCTGGCAGTTAATCCTCTACTGATTTTTCTGGTGCCTCACTCTTAGCAGCAGTGAGGACATGTCAATGCCTGTTACCCAGGAAGCTGTGTTGCAGAAATCTGTTTAAGAGGGTTGCACCTAATGTTGGTTGATTTTTTCCTAATACTAATAGGAACAAACGATTCCATCCTTGACGCAAGGATTTGGCAAGACCTCAGTGTGATGTATAACACAGGTCAAATCTAAACATAATCTAGGTGTTTTATCTGGACTAATTGAGAGCTAGTTAGAAAAGACCATACATTAAGGTTTTTGTAAGAAATGAGAGTAATATTTCTTTTTTCTTCAGTTTTGCATGCTTACCATTTTTCCATTTCCACCGAAGGCAGAAAGGTTGGAAGCAAGGTAGCAATTGCAACATTAACTGTTTCTTCAGCATTTATTTTGGCTGCTAGAGAGATCAAGATCTGCTTTCTAGAGATTAGGATAAACTGAAAGCTAACTGCAGAAATTAATTTATAGCACTGTTAGGAGGTGTTGATTATGATCTAGAAAACAGAAAGGAAACTTGGAAGTGCAGTTAAACAAGGAACAGACTTACAAATGTTTCCACGCTTCTTAAATTCTCCACAGATTAAATGTCAGTGAAACTGAAAATAATCCTCCTACTTTTTTGTCTGTAGCATCATTTTAAAGCTCTAAATAGTGACAAATCAGTGCTTTGTCTTTTCCTGACTTTAAAATTACTGCGTCGACTTGACCTGTTCATGTTGTATTAGTGAGTTTTCAAATCAGCTCCTCACATTCCTTATCCTTTTGTTTTAATCATTGAAGATACTATTTTTCTAGTAATGAAGGTCATGTCCTCACGAGGAGTAAAGCTATGACTGTGGACATATCATGTATGTTTTAATAATACCCAGCTCTAAGGAGTCTTAAACCAAAAAGTGTTTCCTTAGAAAGTTAAATTGTTATTAAAGGAGTGATGACTCTATAACTCTTAATGCTTTACTTTGATGTTAAAGTCTGTTTAGAATTCTTAAGCATCTTAAAGTTGTAATGGTTCTCCTTACAGCAGTCAAACTTTTGCTGTAAAGGAGTGCCCAGGTATCACTTGCTCTGTAGAAGATACAGATATAAAATGTTTGGAATGACTACTGCTGTAGTGGAGACACATCAAAACAATAGGAAGGTGAATAATTGTATTGTACTTTGATGATTAAAGCTACCCACAAAGCAGGGTGTAGCCCAAGCAGAAGAACATAGCCTGCAGGAGCAAAAAACATTTGGCAAAAAGCAAGCTTGGAAAATGAATTTATAGTAGTCTTCAGAGGCTTCCATAAAAGGAACCCCTAGGCTTTCAGCCCCAGCCCTCCACATGAGATCCAGACTCTCATCAAAGTGTGTGTGAAAGGGATGAAAAGTTGGAGCACTATCTATAAAATTAAGATGTCTTTGCAGATACCTTCTACATGAGCTGCAGCCCATGGGTTGCATTTGGCTGAGGTGTGAGGTTGACAGGTCCTGTGTCACAGTGTTTTGCATGCTGACTGTTCCTGAGCAGGATTGAAATGTGGGGAGTCTCAGTCACACAGGCACGACTGAGGTGGTCTGCAATAAACCCTGGGTGCCAAAAGCAAGGTGTGTTATTTGCAGTGTACTGAAACTGGTGTGCTTTTTGCCTTCACTAGGGGAATGCTTGCTATCTGGAGAAGGATTTCATCTGTTTCCATCTGGAACAGCTCTCTTCTTCATACAAAGCAGGAATAGTAGTGCATTTGAGACCTAATAAAGTAATTGTTGTTTAAACTGGAAACTGGCCTTGAAACCTCCTACTACAAAGAGTACTTGGCTTTTTGCAGTGACTTGAAAAGGTGTAAGCTTAAATATGTAGAGAAAATATGTTAATAGTGTGGTGAAGGGAAGAAGCTTTCAAACCACTCCTGGAGCAAAGGTGAAGTATCTTGTCGCCAAAGTAAATGTCAAATCCTCAGCCTGCTTTTACCACAGAGCTCCAGGAAATGCTCTTTAAATTCCACAGAGGTTTTAAAATCAAATGAGTTGGTGACCATAAGCAGAACAATTTAGATGGTCTCTTCGAGGTGGTGATTATATGGTTTGCTCTGTGGTACTTTTAACAGTCTTAATCTCTGTGAATCTATAATCCTGTTACAATTAAACCAAAATCTGACTAGATAATTAGAGTGAGCTCCAAACTGTGGTTTGACCTAATAGCTCTTGGTGGTACAATTTCCACATGAATGGATTGGTCCTGGAGTGTGTGGATTGTTGAGAGCTCTCAGCAGTCGTGGGTAGCTGAGGACCTCCTGTACCTCAAGTAATGTGAGAAAACCACCCCAGAGTTTCTGCAAAGACTGTACAAACTGGGGTCTAGTTGGGACATCTAATGTTGCAGAGCAAATTTTCCTTTGAAGATAAAATGGATTTTCAGACACTCCAGAGTGCTGAGAGTTGTATGATAGGTTGAGTCCTGAAATGAACATGCCTGGTAAAGTTCTAGCAAACAGTATTTGTTCAGTCCCTTTCTAGGGTTCTTTTATCATGGACATGCATTTCACACAGTTTCCCTTACATCAATCGTAGAATCACAGACTGGTTTGGGTGGGAAGGGACCTTTTAAGCTCTTCTAGTCCAACCCCCCTGCAGGCAGCAGGGACATCTGCACCTAGAGCAGGTTGCTCAGAGCCCCAGCCAACCTCACCTGGGATGGTGCCAAGGATGGGGCATCAGCCGCAGCTCTGGGCACCCTGTTCAGTTAACCATTGCAAAGTAATGCTTTGCAGTGTTATAAAAGAGATGCTCCCTGCTTGCATTGCTGTGTTGTGTCTCACCCCTAGGTCTGGGTGATCTCTGTGTCCTGCTGGGCTTGGCCTCTTTCTTTCGTGGCAGGCTCAGTCCTAGTACTGCCATTTTGCAAGAGTGGAGAAAGCTTTGCCCCAAGTCATATGGAAGGCCAACTGGGATTGGTGACTCCTGGCTCTCTGCTCTAGCCATGGGATGAGAAGAGACATTACAGCCAGGAAATGCAAAGCACCACTTCGCATGATGATCACAGGTCTGTTATGTAGCTGTGCTTCTTTGAAGGGCTGCACCATAGTTCATGGTGCTTTGTGTGGCCTCAGGCTCTTCTGTACACAAGGTGACTTGCACAGTCTGCTTTGGGACATGTGGAAGGGTTTAACCTCTAAGCAGCAAGACACAAAAGTGTAAAAATGGCTATTTAAAGACTCTCCATGCAGTAGAATTTTCTTCCATGTGCTAGCACGATGCTGCGAAGTTTCCAAAGAATCTGGTTGGTTTTTGTCTTTCAGCTTCACACTATCCAGCCAAGTTCTGCACATGTTTCAGAGAGGAGTGGCAAGGATTAAAACCCAGCTAGTTAGTCTCAAGTACAGCGTGACAGTGGTAGAGTAGAATTAATTAATGTTTATATCATCTCCAGTGCTACTGTCATATTTCAGCTCTACTCAAGGATACTTTATGAACTTCAATCTAGAATGTTTTCCAAGTACTAATGCTTGCTCTCTTTTTTTCTTTATTCCTTTAAAGAATACTGGGTTTGCATGGTTTGTGGTTTGTGGTTTGGCTTTTTTTTTTTTTCAAACATAAGTCTGATTAATAAAGCAATAGATATTGAGCAAGTTTCAACAGTTGATTTGTTTTTGGTTTAGTTTTTTTTTTTTTTAATTTCAAAACTCAGTAATAGGAATTTAATAATTTTCATTCTGCTATGAAGAGAAGTGTTGTTCAGCTGCTGTAGCTCTCCAGATCCATTTGCTTTCTTACCTCTCAGCTGGGGAAAGAAAGGAAAAGGAAACTTTTGGATTTTTTTCCTTAGTTGCTGGTTTTGTTTTTGTTTGATTTGTTTGCTGTTGTTGTGGGAATTGTTTGTTTTTTTAATATGTTTTTATTAAGGTCATGTCTAGAGCAGAAATGATTGTTTTACAGTTTTCCATGTCAGCCTAGTCATCTTTGTGCAGCAGTGCTGGTTACTGATTTCGTTTGGATTATATGATACCACTGAATTTACCAGAAATTCATTTTGCTGAGGTAGTCATATGTCTTCTATGTATATAATAACTATTCTCTGCATGTTAGAATAACCAGGCAGAATCCTTCCAGCATCCATTTCACAAAACTGTGTGCTTATAATTTCCATTAATGAAATTCCAGTGAGATAGGGATTTCCCTCCTCTTCATTCCGGAATGATGAGCTCACTGAGAGGAGGGCAAAGGGGTACCAGGTTTCTGGCCTGAATTCCATTGCCAGAGGAATGTGCAGTGAGGCACAGGTACAGGCAGCTCCATGACATACTTGTTTAGAGGGGCCCTTCTGCAGCTCAGCACCTTGCAGAGCTCAGATTCACAGCACTGCTTTGTCTGCTTGCTTTTGGTTAAAAAAACCAAAAACCAACAGTGGGGTGAATCCTTATGAAGAATGTTGTGAGTTTCATTTTTAAGGAATGGGTATTGTCACTTTCTTCATTACTGTTTTATAGATATTTTAAATTCTAAAGATTTTTTTTTAGGTTTTAAAGTGTATTTAAGACCCTGAAAAGTTGTGGATGTGATGGTGAGAAAGGGAGAGGCAATTAAAAACCCACTCTGCTGTCAATGTGCTCTGTGCTACTGTGTGTAACTGAGGTCAGTGAGAATTGAGCCTGCACCTTATGTCATTTGGGCCCTACTTGAACTGATTATACTCTTTAATTTTATTTACTGTCTGGCTTGAGTAATCCCTAAGTATTCCATGTCAGTGGCATTGTACTCCTGATTATTTAGGTGTTACCTCACTCTGTATCAAAGAACCACTACTATCAGCTTCTATCTTGACAGAGAACCTAAACACTTCCATTCAATAAATTCATCACAAAACTACTATGGCAAAGTAATTCAAGTTCTGTTTGAAACCAGATTCTTTCTGTAAGGTGAAAGCACCACAACCTGTGGAGTTAGCAGAGTTGTGCAATTTGCTGTTCTTGCTCAGTTGATACCAGAGCCTCTGCTCCTGAAGAGTCTGAAATCACCAATTCTTTCTGATGCTATCAAGTGACTGTGGCAGGATATTGACTTCCAGCAGATATTTGTGGTCAGGGCAGGAAGCTAATACTTTGCAGATAAAGCAGGAGGAGGTGGTTGTGGTATAAGGAATAAGGAAACCTGGATTCTATTTCCAGCAAAGCTTGATGAATGACTTCATGTAGCTTTCTGAAATGCTGCATATCATGTTTGTAGCTCTGCGTGATGTAGTCAAGCATGTGGTTTCTGTGTCTGTTTAGCAAGGAAAGGAAACATATATTTAATTTTTCTTTGAAGTCATTGCATTAGAGCAAGCTGCTCTCAAAGGGGAAGGTATATTTGAAGACACTAGAAGAAATACAAGGGTGGGAGTTTCATGTGTGTTTTCTTCAAGTATTTTGCGTGGTCTTCAAGTGAAAAAAATAAAAATAAAAATCTAACCACATTAGAAAACACAAATTA
>JANHGL010022768.1:5249-37805 GCA_024611195.1 Ceyx melanurus | reverse complement strand
CCTGTAACTAGAAATTCAGTGGGATTTTTCACTTGTAATCCTAATGACCAGATATGCCTTTATGGTGAGATGATCACAAAATAACTTTAAAGGGATTTAAGGACTCTCAGAACCTTCTGGTACTGAACACTTTTAGGCTAGTCCCAATTTTGTAGCTCCTGTGTTATGCACTCAGGTTACCTAAAATGGTCATAAAATTCTCAGATAAGAGAAGCAATGCAACATTATAAAATAATTATCTTTCAAGATGGATTAAGCTACTTCAATTATCAGAGACAGCTTCACATGGTGGTGTCAGGGCACCACATCCCTTTTTCTTTCCTGAAGGTTATCCCAAATTGTAATGCTTCTCATCAGTTTGAATAACCTACTTAATTTTGAGGTCTCTGTGCTACTTTCCTTAGATCATGCCAAAGTTAACCCCCCACAAATCTTCCCCACAACTCTTTTTAAATAAACAATAACACAAAAGCCAGTGGAGTTGCTTACCATGCAAAATGAGCCATAGAAACCATGACATTAACACCTTGAGTGATCCAGTGAACACAGAATGAGCATCTGCAAAAGTCAGATGCAGAATACAAGGAACAGAGTGACCCAGAACTCAGACTGAACACACACCTTCATTTTACAGCTCTAATTAACACCTCTTTCACCTCAGCATTATGTCAAAGGAAGAAGAAAAAAAAAAACAACCACAAATTTGTCCACCAACCCTTGTAATGATGCAAGGCCTTGCCTTACACTCAGGCATATTCACAGACAGTTCTGTTACAGGAAAATCAGTTTTTTTTATGATTACATCTGTCTCATAAATACAATAAAGTATCCTTTCAAAAAGCCACCACATGAAATCCAAACATGGATGTAATGAATAACAAATATCACTTGAGTACTGCAGCTTCTAACCTCAAAGAACAAGCTGTGTTTTCCTGATGCCCAATTTGATATGGTCTGCAGAGCAGTTTTCTGGTTACTATTATGCTCTCAGCCTCTGTTCTTCCATCTCCTGTCCATCACTGTTGCATACAAGACTCTTCCCTCACAGGCAAATGTTAAGAATAAACTGCTCTTCACTCCAGCCTCTTCATGATGATTTTTTATTCTCTTTAGAGCTCACAACATATAGATTTACCTGATAATTGAGCAGCTGTTTTATTCAGTCAAATAAGTGCATACTCCAAATCCAAGAGACCAGTAAATAGCTCAGACAGGCAGAAAAGCAGATGGTAAAGAGGGATCACCTTAAAGATCTCTTTGCTTACACAGTGAGCAGCCATGAAAGGCCATGGTCTACGTCATGAAGCAGATGGACTATGAAGTCTCTTAATATATCAAGCTCCTTCAAGCCAATATGATTGAAACATCAATGATCACCCAGGTCTCAGAGGAAGATGAGAAGACACATTTCTGTGCTCCCATGCATCAGTACAGTTAAGAATCACAAAAAAAAATTCCAAAGGTTGTGCCCTACCTGTTAAACTTCATAGAGATGATCACAGAATCACAGAATCACAGATATTAGGGGTTGGAAGGGACCTAGAAGATCATCTAGTCCAACCCCCCTGCCAGAGCAGGGTCACCTAGACTAAGTCACCCAGGAACAGATTCAGGCAGGTCTGGAATGTCTCCAGAAAAGGAGGCTCCACAACCCCCCTGGGCAGCCCATTCCAGAGCTCCTTCACCCTCACTGGGAAAAAGTTTTTCCTTGTGTTTCCCCTAAACCTCTTGTGTTCCAACTGACTCCCATTGCCTCTTGTCCTGTCACTGGATGGCACTGAGCAGAGTCTGGCTCCATCCTCCTACACTCACCTTTAACAGATTTATAGACATTGATGAGTTCCTCCCTCAGTCTCCTCTTCTCCAAGCTGAAGAGCCTCAGCTTTTTCAGCCTCTCCTCATAAGGGAAAAGGATCAAGAGGGTGAAAAGCCAGGCAAGGTGAAAACGAGGAGCCCAGGTGTGTAACAGACCCTGCTGCCCATCTCTCAAATCTTCAGAAGGTATTTGGTGCAATTTTGTAGTCACAGGAGAAAACATCTATGGGAGAATCTTCTCTGATATATGTCCAATTTCATAAGCAATGAATGATGTCATGTACCTTTGTAATCTCACTCGAGTCAGTTCCAGCACACTGGATGCCATCAATTCCTTAAAATGGTTAATTGTATCGTTATCATGGATTTACATGTGGCCAAGGAGAAAGATGAAGTTCAGAGTCAGCTCATCCACGAGCCATATGGGAGGACACAAGAGACTGTCAGCTGTGAAGAATGTGGAAAGAGCTGCCCTTGGTAAGATTCTTACCAAGAAGGTGTCCCTGTCCTGCGCAGAGGAAGAGGAGCACAGCCCATCAACTGTCTCTGCTAGATCTTCAACCTTTTCCCCACCAGAGGGGTAGTGCCCTCCTAATCCCATCTGTCCCTGCCTTCTAGATGACATCCAACATTTGGGTGGACAGCTGAGTAACATACTCATAGGTGTTCAGCACATTCTCATATTTAGGGGTGTACAATTTAATAATAATTTTGCCATTAATTATACAAAGGCCTTTGCTCATGCACTGTAGCCTTCAAAATCTGTATCAAAGCTGATTGCTCCTGTTGTGTGAGCCAAACAGTGGTTGGAGATCAGATTTGCATTCCTCACTCTCCGTGGCACTTTCATAGGTCATTTAGCCTGACTTGGCCTCAGCCTCCCTTCCTATGAAATGGCATGAATGTTTCTGTCTCTCTTGTGTTTATTATGGCCCTCACACTTGTGGTGATGGGCATCCTGGAATGCCTAGAGTAATAAAGAGCTTATGCAGCTGACTGCCTTGGTGCAAACACAGATTAGTTGTTTAATACTCTGAGGTGCATTCACCTCACTGAACTGGAATTTAAGGAAGTTAAAGCTTTCTCATGTCAGTTTAAATCACATTGTTACCTACACAAATGGGTGCATTAAGCAACAATGATGTTAAATTCCTAACAAGTTGGCACTGGAGCATTCAAGAAACAAGGAGTGAATGGCTGAAGATGAAGATTTTAATCAAATTATACACTTCATAGCTAATCTGTTCTCCAAAATATAGGTTAAAAAAACAAGTACACTTACTTGATATTTACACTTCTATCTTCTAAAAGCTTTCAGGGCAGCCCTCAAGAAATCTTTCTTAGGAACTGTACCTGTATCAATACACGAGGTTAAACTTGTAACTGAGATAAACACATTGAATAAATTGATCATCTAACTCAGCTGTGAAAGGAAGCTTGTGTTTCCCAAAGCTAGTCAATAATCCAAAATATAATATTTTATTTGCTATAGGATGCTATCACAGTTCCTCTCCATTTGGCACCAGCCTAGGCTCCAGTAGAAGATTCGGGACTTTTGAATTCCCACTTTACTAGGCTTGCATTTTCCCTTTTGACCAAGAAAGATTTCATTCTCATTCAACTCTCCCTTTTCATGCAATACTTACCTCTTGTAAGACACTAACATTGCTCTACACCTTTCCAAACTGCTTACTAAACTTAATCATCAAACTGTTGCAGAAAATAGAGACAGAGTTAATTTAACATTACTCTAACATTTTAGCTGAAGAGTGTGTAACATACATCATCATTGCAATAAGGAGAAAATTCTTCATGGAAATCCAAGAAAGTTCAATTTTCTTAAAATGAAGCAGTTATAAAACTGGATAATAAGCCTAAAAAAAAAGGTACATCATTAGCAATCAATTATGAAACAGAAAAAAACCCACACTTCTTAGTTTTTTCCTGGCCAAAAAAAATTATTCACCATTCTGCTTGACAATCTAGCAAAAATTTAAATCGTCTAGTAAAAAACCATCACTAGAGGACCTCAAAAGCTTGAGGCTGGGGATTAAATCCTCATCTTGCAGAAGCTGATTAGTGGAGATTTCTTGTGTTTACACATGGGTAAAAATTTTAAATGTTTTCATCAAAGTAACATGTTATTTTAGAGGTTCCAGAAATCTAATATATTTTTAGAGAAAAGCTCTCTCAAAACTTCCACTTTTGGAAGAAGTAGAAACATCTTGCTATGGAACAAACATAACATATAGATTCCTTATGTGTTTGTTGAAATATATCACTTTAGAGTTCATTAGTACAAGGATGCTATATTTTGTGGTTGGCAAATCACATCTTTTGTCATCTAGTTCTTGGCAATGAGCAACAGTCAGGAGAGAAAAATCACTGAAAAAAAAAGTTGTTGGTCCGTTAGATTTCCCATTGAAAGTCATGCATCTTCATTTAGGCACTTGAAGAAATCTCTGTTTTGAGATACAGAGCCAAGTAACATGTGGGATGGCTCCTCATCTATCACAGGGCAAGCACAAAAACTGGTGCAGTGAATTAGAGCATCAGAAAGAAGACACCATCTATATTGCTGCAATTCTCAACTAAGGAGTTTCTTCACTTTTACCCTTCCTACTCCTCCCTCAACCTCCTGGGAGGAGTGAAAAAGCTGCCATGTGATGCTGAGCCACCTACTGAGTTTTGACCATGGTAGTTCTGCTTGGCACCCAATGTGAGGCTTGAAGAGTTTGAGATAATGACAGATTTGGTTGGAAGGTGCTAGGTGTTTGAATTTATAGCTGCTATAGATGCTTAGGTATCAATTGACAGCCTCCTATGTTTGCCATGGGCCTTGCTTGCTTCACTGTCTATTAGAATGTAGTGTCCTAGTTTAAAGACCTCATGTTTTATATCCTGTATTAAAATGTACAGGAGTATTTTCAATAATATTTTATTACAAATGCTATCCAATAAAATAAAAATAGAAATCCAGGTCTTTCTTCCTTGTATAGTCCTCCATGATTTACACATGAGTTAGAGTGACATGTAAATCCCCAAAATACTGAATTATTGGTGTGCTTTGTCAAAAACAGGACAGAATGGAAGTTTTTCAAAGTGTTGCAAAGAGACCAGCTTTTGCATTTTTTTAAGATTCTGAATAAAGAATTATGAATAAAATAATCTAAGAGTCCAGAAAAGCACAGGACAAATAAGTAAGGTGGTCTTTGGTGTAATAGTGGTTAAGACTTAATCCAAAAGTACTACTAAAGATCTCATGAGATCCTTCTCATAGAGAGCTGGCAAGCCAGCTTCTGGGTCAGTTAATCCAGTTTACAAAATAACATTACCATCTCAACATGAGGGAATTTCTACACCATTACTTAGTTTATTGGTCACAATTAATCTATCTATGGTTTTAACAGTTCCACAGCTCCAAATTTCACGAATGCAGCAGCTAAAAAGGACAAGATTACCCACATTTCACCTACAGTAAAGACACTGTAACAAGGCAACTCTTCATACAGTCAGGCAGACAGTGTTCAAAGAAATTTCCATGACTTCTACAGCTTTTTCCTCTCCTGCCTTTTTTTTTTTTTTCTGTGTTAGAAACCATTGGAAACCTCAGCAACCCACAGAGTTTATTTTTGGTAGTCAGTATAACATACCACATCAGGTGTCTATCTGTAACATGAAACAATGGAATTTCTGCTCACAGAATGCTATGACAAGGGAAATAAGGAACCCGATCCTCTTCTACCCCTTCCAAATATTCTGCTGTATCAATTAGACCCACTGAAATCTGAGAGTATCACAGCTTCCTCACTTGGAAAACACCCCAAAAAAGGCTGTGATCTCACCCCTGGATTCACTAATAATTGACTGTACTGACCAAAATTTATCTCCACCCATATTTTAATGCTTTTTTTTTTAATTGTTAGGCTCCTCCCTAAGAAAATGCTCTCAATCCCAGGTAAAGACAAGAGCTGTAAGACTATGAAATTAAGTTTTAATGTTACATTTCTGGAACATATTTCAGGTGAATTTAATGTCATTTCAGCTTATGTGACTGCATGATGCCTCAGGACTACATAAATAAATACAGAGTCATTATAATAGGAATAATTCTATTTAGGAAGGGGGGGTCTTTGTAACAGGCACTCAGGTGTAGCTGATCCCTAAACCATCAATCCCACACACTGCTCTAAATCAACCCATCACCCTCTAGGAGAGAAAAACATCAATACCTTGCTGAACTGGGGCATACGTTGCTTGTCCAGAACATTTCCTCAGCTTTAAAACTCATTGTACAAAGGAAGCCAAAGTTGCTCTGATATTTGTCTTGGTATAATCTCAGAAAATGTAAAGCAGACCAAGCCTGCAGACTGGTAAGTGTCATATGAAAGACAGTCTGCTTGCAAGCTCAGGGATGTTTACCTAGTTTTGTTTAATAATGGAGCCATTATGTAGTTTTGAATTCCTACAACAAGCACCAAATGGAAAAGAATTCCTTGTTTTGCTTGGAAATCTGGTGTTAATAGGATATACAGTTATATATTAAATCCTTGAAATTATAGAGGAATCAAATGGCTTATTCATAATGGAAATTTTTAAACTCGTGGCATTAAATCTGAACAAAGTAGTTTATCTCAAAACAATGAAAAACCCTTAAAATAAGATTTGAGTAAATATTCATCTCAGGTTACATAGGGATAAAAAAACCTTGAGGTTTTGCAATTTGTGATGTGAAAAAAATATCACAGTGCTAAAACCCAAAGTATTCATCCAGCCACTTAACCATATACACAAATACATTTTCATTTATTTTAAATTTGCAGTTATTTTAAAACAACATTGCTCCATCCTAACTCGAGATCTGGCCATTTTGCTAACACAGAACTTTCCATACCACTCTGAAAACACCATGGCAGTGTTTTCACTTGCCAACATTTCACAGGATCAAAGACTTTGGGTGCTATAACAACACACAAATATGTCGTTATATAGGAGTCACCATAGATTGTTCCAAACCCACTGAACTCAAAGGAAGCTTTTTATTAATGAGAACAGTTTCTTTTATTAAAATAGAGGCTTTGGACAAGATTTCAAATAAAACACTGTTACAATGCTGCTGTGTTCAGATCAGGAATCATCTCTAGGTTCTGGATGCAGCATGGCCTCATAGTCCATTTTTTACATGGATCAAAAGAGACTTCATCGAGACCTAAACATTTTGAAGTTTTAGTGCTATGGCCAAAATATTTTTATAAGTCTAAGGCATGGTATTCCTTTTAATTGAGTTCCAGGAAGAAACCCTGACTCCTTTAGATCTCAGACACATAGGAAAAATAAATGCTTCTTCAGCATTAACATAAGAAAGGTAATAAGCAAAATTAAACAAGCTGCAATCATTAGCCTGTGCTAGGATAATTTACTAAGAGTTTGGCAGAACTTTCCATCATGTAAAAAGCTGTATTTTAGTAGTCTCTACAAATGAATGCCATGTGCATGTTCTATTATATAGCCTTTTCTGTCTGCTGGCTTCATCTCATAACAGACCTGCTGCTTCTCCTTAATTCAATATATGTCAGTTTCTCACTGACTTCAACAGAAAACCTATTATGCAGGGCTGAGATGTAATTGAAGAGATGAATATACTATGGATTGCTGTTTATAACATACAGTAAAATGAATAATTGGGTGAGAGGAGCAGATCAGCGAGGAAGCTCTGGTTCAGGCACAAAAATCTGGATAATCAGTAGTGATGGGAGCAAATTCAGAAAAAATCATATGGCAGTAAATTTGAGTTTACAAAAATGCAATGGTCTTTAAAATTGCTTGAATATGGAAGGAGCTTTTCTAAATGTACAAAAGTGTCACAGTTAATTTGCTTGTGAAACTCATATTCTTTTTTTTTTTTTATTCAGTCCTCAGTACAAGTTAGGAAGCTTTGTTCCTTCTCTGTGCCTCTTTTTTATTTTTTTAGGACATGTGAGTTTATTGAATTTGCAAGCAAAATCTAAATAGACCTTCATTGCAGTCCAATATTAGCCAAAGTCTTGCAGGTTGGAATTTTTTTAAAAATTCATTATTTTCAAAGAGGAAAGACACTGCATCTTGGAGAAAAGTAAAATACAACTTCCAGTCTTTTCCTGGCTTTATTCAACTTCAAGCCAATGCTAATTGCAGTTCTCAGCACTTCCTTAAGATATTATCTCTGCATCATTTTTTTGGTTTGGGGTTTGGATTTTTTCACTATTCTTTCCTTTTCCTTTTGATGTGATAAATCTATATTTTTAACTTATTTATAAACAGAAAATTGAGGTTAAGAATGCAAAATGAAGTACTACTTTAAAGAGGTAGAGCTTGGATCAAATATAATACAAATACACCATCATCTATGGTACGCAGAAAAATAAGTATAATAGAAATAAAGCAGTTATAGATCTAACTCAGATATCTGCAGCATCACTTTTGCACTTAATTCTGTGCTTACGAACATATCAGCAAGAAAAAGAGCACATGAAAACACCTCTTCTGTAAAACTAGATTCTCTTCACTAGTAGCTATTGCATCATTTTAGAAAGAAAGGAATTTTACCTCTCTTGAAAAGAAATATAATAGTTCTCAGTAATGGTTTCAAAGGCTCATGCCCCAGTTCAATAAAATAAAAATAAAGAGCACCATAGACCAAAGTAAACACATATATGAAGAGAGCAACCCCAAGCAGTCTGGATTTCTTAGTTTCATAACAGTGAAGGTAATGGAGAATGTTTTTCTTGAAATATTTCTTTTGCTTTCTGTAAAACAACACCCTATTTGTTAACATGATAAAGTACTTTTCTGCTGTTCTTTCCTGACTAGTACTTCCATCCCAGTCTTGCCTTGTTCAGCACAATGCAATCTGAGCACCATCACCTTTCACTCTTAAAAAGAAATGAAAAATTACATACTTATCCATTATTTGTTCTACAGAACTTAGTGACCTGATTTCATCTCCAGCTTCATCTGTCTGCTGTGAAATGAGCCTGAAAGTTTTTTCTAAGTCTTTATTTCAGCCAGAAAAACAACCCCAACAAAACAATAGAATAAATTACATTTATGAATGGAGGTCTGTAGCCACCAACCCTCTGACCCACCTCTCAGTCTTTGTGGACCTCTATAGTTTTTTTCTGAACTGTAGAGCAGTCAGGGTGTAAATATCAGGTCCTTACACAGCAACATTTTATTTACTCTGTTCCAGTGTTCATTTTTAAGTGTTCAAAAATAGCCTAATCTTTCTTCAAACACAATAGGTACAGAAGACGTGAGCTCTTAGCTGTTATTTAGCCAGTGGTGTTAATAATGCAGCATAGTGACTGGTTATAAAGAATAAAAATGCAGACAGAAAGTAAGTTCATTGATAAGTTTTTAGTAATAACGCAGTATATTGGTTTTTATTCTTGTTTCTCCACCTCAAAAATGTGAGGGGTTTTATTTGGTTTTAATCAAAATGTCAGGAACCATAATCAAATGCTGTTAGAACTAGTCAAAATTTACATAAAACAGTGTACTATTCTGCATGCCATATAAAGATTAAACAAAGGCTACATGAAATTCAAAGCAAAATCTACTACAGTTTTGTTCAAAATCATGAGCCAGATTTTTTTGTAAGTCATCATTTTATTACTGACTTTGGGAAGACAGGTGAATTTGACTTCAACAGAAAGGTTCCTGTAGACACTATGATCTTGATGTGAGCATATGTGAACACATGAGCACACAAAAACTATCAAAACAATGGTTACTTAATGACAGGTTCCTAATATAACATTTAAGTACCTAATTAAAACTCCTTATAGATAAAAGTATTCTGCAGACAGCGGTCTGTCTGAAATTCAACTCCAAATTCCTATTTTTAATATTAATTCAGCCACATAAAATCTGATTGCATTGATAGGTTGAATTTTTGTGGTTTTTTTGTTTGTTTGTTTTGGTTTTTTTGTTGTTATTGGTTTTTTTTTAATGAGAAAGCTGGAAGGACTCCTTAATTATTAACAAGCCCTGAGCAAGGAATAAGGTGCTACTGTGAAGTCCCTAGAGCAGTTACAGCCTCAGCCAGGGAGCTCCTGAATGCCAAAGCTTGCCTATCCCAACCACCAAATAATCACAGAAATAAAACAACCCAAGGAATGATAGATCTGAAAGTCATCTCAGCTGTTAAAACTTATTTCATATCTCTTTTTTAACTGGGATATGAATCCATTTTCTTTTTTAAAAATTCCTTCCCAATAGCATATAATTTTTCCCTTAAATGATACAAAAACTAAACTAAACCCCACAGTGTACTACTTAACATCATGTGACAAGAGTCAAGACCACAGGACCTATTTCCTCCCTGCAGGGAATTTGTAGGCACTGTCTGTCCTGCTCAGTTTTACCAAGTATTGCACAATTCCAAACACTGGGTTTTTTGATCACTTAATGGATTAAAATTTGCCAGCATTTAGCCAAAAAAAAAAAAGGAAAAAAAATTGCTAAGTGACACATTAGAAGCATTATATTGTTGATAAGTACTTACGGCAGGTTCACCTTGACAGTATGACACAACATTATGGGATGTTCTGTCACAGATGGATCACCTCACAGAGGAGAAGCACTGACTTTGAAGTAACATGACAAGCCATGATTTGCCTCAGTCCTCCAAAGCACACTAAGGTGGAACGCAGAAGAGAAAGACGAGGAAAAGATGAAAGTTTAAGGCAAAAATGCAGTATTTCAAGGCAGCGTGTGTTTCCCTCCTGTGCTTGATGGACATAGCATGACTAAATGGCTAAATAGGAGGTTAATTAAAAACAAACAGTTCATTTTTAAAAAGTGTATTATTGACCAAAAATATTATTTTCTCAGGAGCTTGTTACATGAGCATTATTGACTTGATTGAGCATTATTAGCACGTCAATCACTTCCAGGTTATTTTTATAACCTTGTGCCTGTTGTTTTATTGCAACATATACAGATAGAAAAGTAGATACACACACTAAAGAGCACTGGAATTCATAATCTCTACCAACAATATCTGTTTTGTAGAGTATGAGGCCATGTGGAGGCTTATAGGAGGATCTTTTACACTGGACCAAACATGGTAATTGGATAATCATCTCCTGTAGCATTGTTGATTTGATCCTCTCACCTAGAGCCAGAGCCATTCAGTACCCAAGACCAAAGATGGTCTCTCATCGCTGTCACAGCTGGAGGACCCTATATTACATTTAGACTGAACACATAAATCTAAGTAATTGTATATTATGTAAAAACATATAGAGGGAGTGAGAAGGTTTGCTTCATCAACTCAAAGTACACAAGAACTAGTGTTTAGGCTCAGTGTAGGAGAAATCATGTTGTTTACAATCCAGTTTAACTTTTAGAAAAGGGCCAGTGACAGTCCCAATGCTCGGTGTGTCCACAGAACTACAACAACAAAAATACCTGCAGTTCCAAAGCAACTTCATTTTATTGCCACAGTGTTTATTGAAGAACTTCTGCTATCCTGTGAGCCACCAAAGATTAAAGGGATAATTACAATTAAGAAAAGGCCGAGACAATGTGGTATAAAGAAATGTCACTAGGGGACCACAGCTATTCCCATTACCTACACAGATGAAATACAAGTATATGTGCCCCAAATAGCCTGTATTCTGTGTTTGGTACAAATTAATGCAAATAATGGTGATAGTTTACAAAAAATACTTTGTATGTTATCTGGAAGACAAGAAAGTAGCAAATGTCTGCATCACAGGACAAACCCTGGCTTGGTTTCCAGGGCTGCCCGAGCCTCTTTCCTGTGCAAGATGTTAACAGAATTATTCAGTTTCATTTTTACTGAAGGAAATTAACTCTATTTTGTATTCTTTACTTGGGGCAGTCAGAAAATCACTGTCAAATTCAAAGTCCTGTGGAAAGCTAGAATATTTAAGAGTGTAAGCCAACTGGAGACTTTTTTGTAAAGTGACACCCATCTATTATAATGCCCATTGGGCATTTGCTGGCTCCAGAAAAAAAGAGATGCAAGCAACATGACTGTTTTCAATTTCAACATTGCTTTTTCTTTTCTCTGTCAAGAGAAGGAGCAAACCACAGTAAGCTGACAGTTCATTGAAACTCAGCATCACATGGGATAGTAAATAAGACAAATTATTTCCTTTTATGAAAACATCTAACCAAGAGATTTTGTCAAGTCACCACTATGGTTATGAGGCTCTCATTTCCTTTTGGCCCTGGATGAAGTGCAACTGTGCTGTGTGGCTCTAGTATTTACTTGTGTCGTGAAGCAAAACATAAACATTCATTTGATTTTAACTCTTCTTCAGATGTTGGTACGAAAAAAAAGGGTTAGATCTGTACTTGAAAACAAAGTTGAAGGAGAAATGGTAAGCTGCTCAAAAAAAAAAAAGTTAGTACCCTACAAGAAAGAAAAACACACCAAAATTTTAACTTGAAACCTTTGCTTCAACAAGTTTATATCACTAAGTCCTCATAAAACCTCTCAACTGAGTTGTCTTGGTTAGTCAAAATAACAGTAACCCAAATAACTTTCCCATTTGTATTTTTTGAAAACTTAAGGAACTTTCTACAGATGGATTCCTAGAACTTTCTACAGATGGATTCCTAGGCCAGTAGACTGCTTCCAACCCAGTAAGTGTCATGCTATAAACATCTCAAACAGGGTTTGGTGACTATTAATAAATGAAAAAGGGAATAAGCATAAACTATTCAAAATACAATTAGAAAGGGAATGCCAATGCAAGCTGTCAAAGTATTTTTACTGAAATGAAATGTTGAAATGGTTTCTTGACTTACTCCACAGCTTTTAACATCACCATGAGATTATTGCCCTGTGTCAATTCAACAGTTACCACAATACTTAGTTGTTATTACAACTACCCATTCAACAATTACTACAAGGATGAACAAAAAAACCCCAAACAACAAAACTTTATTGTCTTACATTCATTTTAGAAAAATAATAGAGACAGAATTAAGAAGTGTTCCCAAGATTGCAGAGACTTGAGCAAATTTTCAGCTAGATTTAGGTTTTCTATTTATATGGGTTAATGGAGAGATAAAGGTCCCCTCCTGCACCCCACATGGCATGGACTATTGGTCCTAACTATTTAGGACCCTTCACCTAATGTTTTAGGTGGAAATTGCTTTTTCCTTTTGCCCCCTGAGGACAACAGATTCTACAGCCTCTTCAGTGCAAGACTCTCTCAATCACACTATTGTGAAAATAAAGAGAAGGAGCACAACAAATGAAATAAAACCTTTAGTCTTCTGGGGTCCCTAAGTTAACCAAGAGAAAAAGCCTTTTTCTGCACAGAACCATCCTTGCTTTGTCAGCCATTACCTATCATTAAGGAACTACCAGTCTTCCTTTCTCTATTAGTGCTAGAAATCAGCCACACCTTCAGGAGATTAGGAGCCACTCTCTATTTTTTCCTTACAAAGTGGAGCAAGTTTTGAGAACCCCTAGCCCAAAGCCCTACACAAATGCTCCTTAGTGGTGCTGAACAGGACCATTGTTCACATCAATCCAATTTTGCATGATACTGCCTTAAGTTTTTTGCACGAGTCCTATTCAGTCTTGACCACTGCCATCATATCCAACCTTAAATTAATTTGCATACAAAAGCACGTCCCATAAGAGCAGATGGTTTTCCAGTGAAATGACAAACATCTTACACAGCACAGAACAAACAAATTTAGAAAAGTCAGAAATTCTATTTTCAGAAAGCAGAGGCAAGCTAAGTACAGGGTGGCAAACTTGAGCCACAATTTGTAATTCAAAACCCTGGAGATTTCTCTTTGGAACATGCAACATTCAGTGCACTATTGTTATGAAAAGGACAGCAGTTACTTGCCTACTAGTGTATTTGGAGGCTCTAAATGGATGAGATTAACCTCTGACTGGAAGCAGAAAAAATGGTTATTGCTCATATAGCAAATATATATTCAACATGAATGAAAATATAAATAAAAGATAGTTAACCTAATGCAAGACAAAGCACTGGACAGTCATCAAACAGCTAGATTTCATTTCAAACAGCTAGATCATGTGGAATTCTTGGAAGCATGTCCATCCTTAACATTGGATATGAAGATATCATGCTTTCCAACATTTGGATGGTTCAGAAAACTAGAAACACTAGATGAGAATTTGCTCCCCAGTGTTCAGTTTCTCACAGATGTGAGAACTACCTAATGCAGACCTGAGAAAGCTCTCAATTATATTTCTTTGCTTAAATTTCCCATACAGATAAAGAAATAATAATATTAACAATTTTATACTGCCCTAGATTGTTGGGAAGATAAATGCATTGAAGAATGTGAAGTAGCTAAATATTACATAAACACAAAAGCTAGGTGTAAAGGAAAGAAAAAAAAGGGATGTCCATGGCATATTTTGTCTGACAGATAGACTTATAAATTTAGTTTCCAGAATAAAAGGAGCTCCCACTTCTTTCAGATAAAAACAGACTTCATCAATCTAGTATTTCTTTACATCACTCTAAAAACTATTAATAGAGTTGTCGTTGAGAGAAGGTAGCTGACACCACATCATCCAGAATCACCTTTTTCCACCAGAAAAATCCAAAACTGTTCTGGCAACATTGATTTTCTTTGCCCAGATGAAAATATTATTTTTTTTTTCTAAATTAAGGTTTCTCTCTTTTTACAGATTCTTGCTGAAGGTTTTGTGAATGTACAAAATTCATGTGTTCTTTATATAATAAAGTGCAGTTCCTTAAAGGTTAAGCAGAAAGCTTCTAAAAAATGCAAACAGCCTACAACAAACAAGCAAACAAATAAATAACAAATAATAACATAAATAAATAAATAACAGCGATAAGTTTTCCAAGTTGTAGATTAGCACTAAAAATGACATTTGCAATGCCCATCAGTGGAAGTGCATACGTAAAAAGGATAGAAATAGTGTTCAGAGGAAGTGCATTGGCATGTATCTACTTATCCATGTATTTTCCTGAAGGGTTTATACAACTGCTGTAATGGAGTGAATGGAATAACTTGAGGATTAAAATGCTGCCATAATAAAAAAAATAATAAGCTGAAGCTTATACTTCTACAGTAATTTCGAAGGTACTGCTTTTTCACCATAATCTTTTCAACAGCTGTGACTCAAACCATAAATATTTGGTACCAAGAAAATGTAAATGACATGTGATTTATGATGTGTTTGTATCTTTCTGTACAAAAATATTCTTTCTTGACATAGGTTCAATGAGTTGGACACAGCAAGCATGATTCCTGTATGAAGGGAAAGAAGTGGTGCAGCTACAACACCACCTGGCCATGAACTTCATTTGACACTGTCAGGTTCTCTTTAGTGTACTAATTATTATTTTTTTAATAATGAATTTGGATTATATTGGACAGTCTGTATTGTCTCAAGGACAATGGCTTTGATTTAAACAGTAAGCATATGGTGATTTCTTATCATGAACTACAACATTCCAGGTTTGTGGTATGTGTCTGATTACATTGCACAACTGTTTTCTTATTGGAATATTTTTAAGCTAAATCATATATATTATCCATCAACAGTATTCCAGCTTTTCCAAAAAGCAAGATACAGAGCAAACTATTTTTAACAGCTGACATGAAATTTCCTTGGGTAACTTCAGATTGTTTCCTGTCACCACTGCTTGATAGAAGTACTGTTTTACAGACTAGACCCTAATTTCCAGGTAAAAAAAAAAAGAAAAAAAAAGAAAAAAAAAAACCAACCCAAACAAAAAAACCCACGTCCCCCCAAAAAATACCACCAAAAACAAACAAAAAACCACCCCAAACCTTAACCACACATCAGGCTGTAGAAACATCATCCCCTGCAATGCACATAACCCCACAGACATTCTTGAGGTAACCCTCAACAGCATAAAAACCACCCACACCCTCTCCAAAGGCATAGAATCTATATGACAATACACCCAAAGGTAACCAAAATGACAACAATATAAAGGATAAGACACACACAATTCCATTTATCACATCTAAAGGGTTAAATACCTGTTAGATTCTGGTTCCATTCAGCTGTAGTTGTGGTTTGTTGTTGTTGGGTTTTTTTCTCATTGCAACAAACTCCCCTCCACAGTTTGGAGCTTATGAAGGAGTTACTGTTTTTTTATTCTTTTCCCAAGTATCATGAGGCTGTGAGTTTGGGCCATCTACAGGAATCACTTCACTGGAATATAAACAAGTACTAAATGTGCTATGTATATCCCAGGCAAATAACCATGTTGGAGTAAAAAAAATAAAATAAAAGAAAATCTTTTGTGTATTCAATAATTTGCCATAGTTGAAACATAAGCATTTGCCATAGTTGAAACACATGGCATTTAAAATTAGGTTCTTTCAGGTACTTACATTTTGGCCTAAAGCACCTGCAATACAAATATATTTTATTTAAATAAGCTACATGTTATTAGCAATAGAAGAATCTAATTTTTAATGCATTTTTTACATGCTGCAAAACTTTTTCAAAAAAAGAAGGATTAAGAAAAAAAGCAAAACAACCAACCAATCTGCTCCTGACATATCTAGATTGTCTTCTGGGTTAAAACAAAATAGTTTGGTGGGGTTTTTTTCCCATCTCAAGGATAAGTCCAGACAAAAAAAAAAAAGGGGGGGGAAATGACTAACTATATTCACAAAATGAAGACTTAGCCATCCATTCAACAGCCAATTGCACACTTCAGAGAATCTGAAATTTTCACTCATTCTATAGGTTTTACTTTATATAAGGAATTTCTTTTATGGTCTCCATAGAAGTCAGTTAATGCAGATCCATAGTTTTCATGTTACTCTCTAGTAGTTGTTGTTCTATCAACAGACATTCACCAACACTACCTACTTGTGAGAATAAAGCCTGAAGAAGCCATCTTTGTGATTTAAGAGGCTGAAAGCCAGATAATTTTATTTTCCTTTTTTTCTTAGACTTTGAAAGAAAAATCATTATTATAGTACAGAGCAGTTTAAACAAGTATAAAAATCCCCACACTGAGGAAGGAGACCATTTAGAAAACTAAAAAACCCTGTACACTCATTATTCTAACTGGCTTTTCAATTTCCAAAACCATACAGAAACAATTGCTAATTTTGATTTGAGACAGAGTCCAGTGAATAAGTTATAGAACTCAAAATTCTGCTAAATGTAATGGAAGTAGACAACATATAGACAGCCTAAAACAGCTAAATATGTGTCCTGGGTGCAGAGAATCTGACACAAATTCAATCTGATGGGAGCCAAATCATTCCCAGCTCAGACTGAAGAAACACCAAATAATAGCAGTCAGTTGAAGCTGGGTTGGTATTTTTCACACTGATACCAGTTATTCAGTGGATAGAATCATAGAATGGCCTAGGTTGGAAGGGAGCTTAGAGATCATCTAATCCAACCTCCCTGTCATGGGCAGGGATGGCTCTCAACTAGACCAGACTACTCAAGGCTCTGTCCAAAGGCTTTTGACAATGTCTCCCATAATATCCTTCAATAATATTCTTAAAAGAGTAGACAATGAGGTGAATTGAGAACTAGATGAACAACAGAGTTTAGAGTGTTGTGATCAGTGGTGCAGTCTCCCACTGGAGACCTGTGGCTCATGGTGGCTTAGAAGGCAAATGGTCTCATAGGGTGCAATAAGAATGGAGTGTCTAGAAGGTCAAGGGAGGTTCTCCTTCCCCGATACTCTGCTCTACTGAGGCCAAATCTGGTGTTGTGCCCAGTCCTGAGATTCCCAGTTTGAGACAGGGAACTACTGGAGAGAGTCCAGTGGGGGCTACAGAGATGAGGAAAAGACTGGAACATCTCTCTTATGATGAAAGGCTGGGCCTGGAGAAGACAGATGAGATTATCAATGCTTATGAATATCTAAAAGGTAGGGGCCAAGAGGATGGGGCCAGAATTTTCAGTCATGTCCCATGACAGAAAAAGTAGCATATAGAAACTGGAACTCAGGAGGTTCCATCTGAACATGAAAACTTTTTTTTCCTCTGGGGGTGCCAGAACCTGGCCCAGGTTGCCCAGAGAGGTTGGGGAGTCTCCTCCTTTGGGGAGATTCCAAACCTGTCTGGACAATGGAATCCTGCACACCCTGCTCTGGGTTACCTTACTGGAGCAGGAGACTTGGACAAGATATCTTCAGAGGTCTTTTCCAACCCCCTGTGTTTCCTGTGATTCTGTGAAGTATTACACCACTCATTTGGTTTATTTGTTTGAGGCTCAACTGTTATCTCACTTGATTTAGGAGTACAGATATTGCCTTATGCTCCATGGTGGTGCACACACCGAGGCCCAAGGAGAAGCAATTGCTATGGCACAGAAACTAAAGCATAGACACCGTGGTTTTCAATTTTTGAACATGCTTGTCATTGTAAAATGCTTAGAAAAGACTCAACTATTCCACTTGCTTTCTGCACTTTTGTGCAGAAACAAAATGTACCTCTTTCATTTTGAAGGTATATATAACCGCCCAAGTAAGATTTTAACTTGCAAACAACAAATTGTATAGATCAGAGCATTAGCTATAAATAAGTATATCTTTCTTTGGTCTTAAAACCCAAATTCTTTCCAGGGGAAGACTGTAATTAGTATGACATGGGGGCTTTTAGCAGATGTGAAACCGGATAGATTGAGCTCTCATATGAATAGCCCGAGCCGAGGTCTGCTTTGCATGGTTTGTAGTAATGGAGAGGAAATTGAGCATTAAATACAAATCAACAATCATTCATTTCACTGCAGCAGTGGAGCAGCAGAGCTAGTGAAGTCACTCTTTTCAGCACCTTGCATCCTGCTGGACTTTATTTACAGCACAGGCACTCCCATCTTTGGAAACGGCCACCTACAGGGTAACTCAAACAAAGAATGATTAAGAGAGAAAGCAATTTAAGGTCCACTTTTTATACGCAAACATCAGAGAAGTGACATTTTCTTTGCTTGCAATTTATGATTGGTCTTTAGATATATTCATTAAGCTATCATTCTAACAGTCTGAAATGAGGTCAAGGTGGCATAGTACTGCAAGCCAGGATAACAGTAGATATTAGCTGGATACTTGCACAATAAGTGAAGTCAGAAGATTTATTAGTTTTCTAATCCAAAGACTGACCTGACTTTCCATTTAAAAGTTGAATAGGAAGTTGAAAATCCCTCCTAATGTTTTTGAGAGGTGTGAGGAGATGAGGAAAGCACCTGCAATGCATCACTCTGTTTAGATTGCAGCATGAAACACTGGATTTGTTGGCTGCACTGGTCTCTCAGTAGAGAGAACAGACAACAACAATCAAGGAGTTCACTGCTCATTATGTGTGAAGAGAAAAATGGAATGCTATCCCCTGAAACACCAGAACACTCCCGAGGTCAACAGCTTGAAAAAGCTGCCATTAAAAAAAAAAAAAAATCTGATTAAGCTCTGAACTGTTCAAGTTCATGCTAATGTTTGGATACAATTCTTTTGCAAAATTAAAAATATATATATTTGGCTATTTAGCTGGAATCTGTGCTATACAAAAAAAAAAGCAACTATAAGCTCCAGAAAATAAAAATTTAATAACTCTATGTACTGTAATTACTCTTCAGTGTTTTCTGGAGAGAATGCTAAAACAAGGTTCATTTCTTAAAATACATTCTATGTGTCAAAAGCTGTACCATTACCAAGGCCATCCCATCATGGTAATACTGATATTTTTGACTCATAAGCTGTCACATGAATTTCATAACATCACAAAATGGTTTGGGTTGGAAGGGACCTTAAAGATCAACTAGTTCCCCTGCCATAGGCAAAGACACTTCCCACTAGAACAGGTTGCTCAAAGCCCCAATCCGCCCTGGATTTGAACACACCAAGTGATGGAGCATCAACAGCTTCTCTGACAACCTGTGCCAGTGTCTCACCACTCTCAGAGTGAAGAATTTCTTATTTCCAAACTAAATCTACTCTTTTCCATCTGTCATTACAGGTCTTTGTAACAAGCCCTTACCCAGCTTTCCTGTAGCCCTCTGTGGATACTGGAAGGATGCAATAATGTCTTCACAGGCTACAATATCTCCACTTTATAACAATCCCACCATCTGCTGTGAAATATCACCAGGTATCTCCCACTCCCTGAGCTCTTTCCTTTCTCCACCCTGACCCCCCAAGGCTTGCATAATATGGCTTGTGGCAGGGCAAGGACCATGGTTCCTGCTTCACAGATAGCCAGGACACACATGTGGCAAGAGACGTACTAGAAAGGATTTCAAACAAAACCACGGCCTAAAATTCATCTAAAAAAGAGAATGGTTCAACTGATCTCCTACTTAGCTGAATAATTAGAGAGGAGGAAGAACATAATTGTTCTCCTGATTTGATAACAAGTGAATAGAGAGCTAAAAAATGCTGTAAAACCTAAACCACGCAGCCTGAGCCATGGCGCTGTGCACAGTGGTTTTGGAAACTGGAGCTGGCGAATTTGAAAGAAAAACATCTTTAATCACAATTACAGAATAAATATTTCATGAGGTTAAGCATAGATACTTCTAATGAAAGTAAAAATAAGAGTTTGATAACTCCCAATGAGAAGATTTATAATTGAAAACAGTATGTAAATCTAATAAATATAATTAGGGGTGATAATATATTCCAAATTGAACTACATTTATTATACAGCTTTTACATTTGATTTATGAATAGGAAATATAATATTTTTTAATTGTAACATTAAATATTAGGCTTTTTTTTCAAATAAAAATACTAAATATTATGAGCTCACAATCAAAAATCTGAGAGTCAAAAAAATCTATACAATTTTATATATTCTTAAAATGCAAGAGTCAGAGATACCTTAAATAAACCTTTCTTCAACTGATAGCTGACAATGAAAAAAATGCATAATTTCTAAAATTGTGAGAGTTATCTATGGATTTTCAGACTAGGAATACTACAATTGAGTTAACCAATCTGGTTTTAGGCTAAATTACAAAAAAATCATGTAATTATCATTTCAATAATGAATGCATAATTGCATGTTCACTTACAATTCAAGTTGTATATTTTTTTACAAATAAAAGCTTAACCTGAAAAAAATAATGATAACCTGCATATTAAAATATATTTTTTTTTTAGTTTGTGTTTGAAAACAGGTCTGTCATTCATGAGGAGACAAGAGGAAATGGAAGGCATCTTGCTGTACATTTTTGACTGAGATTTGACAAAACTTCTTAAAGCTTGCTCAGTGTTCTTTTGCCCAGTGCTTGATAATATGTAGGATTGCATAAAAATAAGTATTTTAATTCACATATTAATTGCAGGTATTGGAAATAAGCATTACTAGCCTGAAAGCCATTTAAAGTAGTAGTACATCTTTGTGATTCACAGGACTGTGAGAAAGAATTCTCTGTTCTTCCTCTGAGGAAAAACTGGTAAGCAAAGCAAATCAACCCACAGATTAACTGATTTTTATTAAAAGGAAAGAGCTTTTAATTTTTCTTCCCCAGATTACTAGGGCAACAAAGACTTTGCCAAGAAGGCAGCTTTAAACCTATCCACAAACTTTCCTCATTACATACTTGTATTTGATGCTGTATTTCAGCTCTTTAAAGGTGACACAGCTCCAAAAGGATGAAAGCTACTGAGTAATGGCTAGAACATCCCCAATTTGTGAAAAATAATTTACCTTGGCCTTTGTGTTTCTAAGTCAATTTGCTACTGATATTTAAGAACTTTGTCACCTCAAAACACACAGAAAAAAAACCCCACAAAAAAACCCCTATACACACACATACCACAACCCAAACAGCAAACAAATCACAACCAATACTAGACTTAAAACACTCTTTTCATTATCAATACCATCTCATTATAAATGTCCTCATCAATTCTCTCCTTGTTGAAATTGACATAATACTTCACAAAACAAGTAAAAAAAAAAAAAAGTCAAATAGGAATTAAAAAAAGATCAGAAGACCAAACACCACTGAAAGGTAACATCTGACAAGCAGAGTAATGCACCAGCACAGGGTAGAAAGTTCTCAGGAAGTAGAAATAAACAGAAAAGGGGACACAAACAGAATCAAAACTTTGGTTTTATTGGTACTCTCTTTGCCTCAATAGCAAAACCTACTTCTGACAGTTTAAGCAGATGATGCCTGACATGGAGTAGCCAGATTGGGTGTCATTATTCAACAACTTAACAAAAGATAAATGGAGAATCACAATTTTTGGCTAAAAAGGACACACTTTCATATTTTAATTACATGTGAATTCATTGCTATGGAATAGGCTTCACCTTTCCCTAACAGTTCCATAAGCTCATAGCTGCTGTTCAGGTTATGAAGGTCATTCCCAAATCAAAACACACAAACATGTAAAAGTCTGCATAAGCTCCAAAAGTGGCTGAAAATAACTAGTAAACTAAACATTTACTCATATCATCCAAAAAGGATGTAAAACTATTCAGTTACACATGATGCACTAAAAAAAAAAACAACCAACCAAGACTATATTGTTCCCCACAGTTAAGAAAGACTTTTCTATATTGTTTCAACTCTATGGGCATCTGAAATTCAGTCTTATCCCACATTTTCAAACCACTAGAATAGCTATTCTTTACTGGGGACAAAACTGAATAAGTAAATCATCATGAAACATGATTAATAGTTTTCAGCCTAGGAATTCCCTGAGCCTTCACAAGTACAGCAAGTCTACAGAGACATTCCTCATCATCAAACACAAACACAATGACCCTGCCCTGCAAAAATATTATTTAGGAGCCAAAAACTACTTGCACTTCCTTCTTGGAGTTGCTGTGTTCTTATAATTGGATATTATAAATCAATGACAGCTGAGTGTTACCAAGATCCACGGGTGGCTTTTGCCACACAGCTTTGCCAACAACATGGCATTTCCCATTGGCTGCAGCCTGTTTGAGGAATGGGGCTGGGAAGGAGAAAGGGCAATTAGGGGTGTTCAATGTCAGGAGGATGCACCTCAGCTAAAGATCATATTGCATGAAGGTAAGAGCCAAATGTTTCAGTCTTAACTCAGCTTTAATACTCAGGCACAGCTGTGGGCCAACTTCTTAACTAAAATACTTGTTCCTGACACTGATGGCTTAAGATACACTGTGCAATTAATGACAACAAAGGCAAACTCAAAATGAGCACTGATAAAAGATTGCCAAACCAATGTTCAGCTGCCCTGTTCAGAATGACAGGCTTTTTTATTTTGGCAATTTTGCATCTTCACAAAAATGATGCAAGGAGGATCTCTCCATTTCAGATTTGATCATAACACATTATGTAAGCTGAACCAAAATTATAGATGTACGAAAGCTCATTTGTGTTCAGGATGATAATGGGTAACAGGATCTTTAAAATGAAAGGTTTCATGCTGTGAAAATAATCAGAATTAATAGTCAGACACTTCCAAGAAAAAGCCATGGCCAAATCTAACACCTTTCTATGAAGTACTTACATTTTCCTCTTGCCATCCTGTTGTGTTTCTCTTAAAGCAGCATTGATGGATCCCAGTCCCAGGCCAGGCAACTCACACACACAAAGTACAGGTCTCTGCATTCACATTTATTTAAAAGACAACTCCAGCCCCTGAGGCTGAAAAAAAAAAAAAAAAAAAAGAAATATTTCTAACTATTGTATGATGATCACAACTACACAGATTATTGTAATCATCAGAAGAAATTAATGTGATGAACTCTCAACTAGTTCTAAATGTCATTCTTCACTACAGTATGGTCTAATAAAAATCAGAGACAGAAGCAACCATTCAGTAATCAGTAATGGAAGCAACCAGGTTTTCAGACACAAAGTCAACAAGAAGTGTGTCTGCTTATGCTTAACCTGTCTTTAGTCCAGTAAGCGGGTTCCATTATGACCAAATAAGAATCCCACTTCTCCAGCAGGAGCTGTCACCAGAAATGTAAACATCACACCAGCTTTGCACAGGGTCAGACTTTTGACAACACCACATGGGCATCAGATGGGGGTTGCTTGGTGGAGTTTAATGATTACAAACAACCCTTAAAAAAGCAGAGCTGATGGTTGTCTGCATGGCTTTCACATACAGCACTCACTAGCACACAAAGGAACAAACATTGCCAATTCTTCTTTTTCCTAGATAGATTTAGGGGAAAAAATAAAAGCAGTGCTGGTTTTGGAATGTCAGCAGTAAAGATCATTAACCTGAGCACTGACACCTTGTATAATTTGAAAAATGATGTGACTTTTGGGTAAACACAAATGTGCCATAAAGAAGGTGTTCTTACATTAATTAAAAAAATAAAATCAAGTCTACAGGCTGGGTAATGAGCCAGAAAAATACCTGATTTTTAAAGCATGCATTACAAGGCATGAATCACATTCTCTGCTATTTTAAGGTATTCATTGCCTATATTTTTTTTTTAATCTATAGAATCAGAGAGTACCTTGAAGAAAGCAAGAAAATATGGACAAGATATACTTTACCATATACTTTAAAACGCTGTTTAGAAATTGGTAAACCAATCTGAGCCACAATATAGCATCCAAATTGCCTGATTTATACACAGTGAATAATAACTGCTGAGCACACAGGAGTCTTAATCATGGGAACATTTCTGTGGGCTTTAGGGAGCCACAAACATGAGCAGAGTTGATGGGAGTTTTGCTGAGTAAGAAATAAGTGGAAACCTCAGGGCTTGTCTCTGATACAGGTGCTCTGTTTCCAACAGAGCCCTCAATGAAGGCCTCAGAAGTTGGCCAAATAGGCGGAAATAGCATCACTTTAAAAAGTCACTAGAAATGCCATGAAATTGGATACCACACATTACCATACTCAAACTGTTGAGAGTCTATTTGTTTAATTTGGATGAGCTTTCAAATAACTCAGAACTAAAGTAATCTATAGTGGGCACAACAACACAAAGGAAATAGTGAAGCTGGTGTGTCATATGCCTTTCACCGTAGCTGTTGAAACAGGACTCATAAATGTATCCGAGAGGCCTGTATTAGACATGCCAAGGCTTATTTTCTCCATGAATGTTTTTCAAAGCTTGAGCAAAACCAGTAAAAACGAAAGTGACCATTTAAAAAATAACTTAAGCTCAAAATGAATTAATTTTACTAAAAAGGGAGATGAAAAGAAAAATAGAAAGTACGTCATGGAGTCCAACTGTTATTAATAGTATACAACTACAGACTGACTACATAAACAGAACCAATATCTAGACTCCAATAGAAGAATCACAGATAATTTATACTTTTCAGCCCTCACTTGATAGCAAAATTCTTAGCCCTTAATACATCAAACAGATCCTCAGTACCTTTAGGTTTCAACATGTTCTGTCCCACCAGCATTAACAGAGCCAAACCAATTTAAAACGTGTCAGAATACAAAGTGTAGGAACTCAAGCAGGGCCATATTTCACAAGTCCCACATAGGGCAACAGCAAAGTCAGCTTCTAATTCAGACCACAACAGATCAGGGTCAACTCCCTCAGACATCTCCAGAAACCCATTGGAGCACAGTTACTTTGCAAACATCAGTAGCTCTTCAACAAGGCTCTAGAGGCAATGGATTATCTTTTTTTTTTTAGTTTCATTGTGAACATCTCCATACAGCTGCAACAGTAGGAGGTTGGATTTATTTAAATGTATGAAACACTCAAGACTCCCATATGTAGGCTGTTTGACAGTCACTTTCAAACTACAAGTCACCTCCTTCACAGTCACTAGCATTCCTGTACTAATTTTTTTTAGTCCCATTTTTGTTAAACAATAACAGATATACCATTACTTTAACTTAGATTTCGTTCACTTGCACCATTTTTTGCTGTAGGATACATCATCTTACTGACTTTTTTACATAAATCCATCCCCTTTTATGGCCTCTGTTCATGCTTCTTTCTCTGGGTAACGACATCCTTTGCTCCATGTTATGAGCTGGTTCTCCATGAACTTCTAATTGGTCAAGGAGCCCTATCTGAGGGCAATTCTAGTGACGAGTCAATCTAGAAAGTGATACAATTATATACTACTTATTTAGAACCACCAAACAGGTATGTATGCAGCACTGGAGTGCACAAACTATTTTTGCTGTCACAGAATAAATCTTGTACTCAACTGTGAACCTAGTAACAGCTGTTACAGTTTCTGTAACATCTGCTGGTTTGCAGTATTGTCTCTGAATATCCATATCATCTGATTTTCAAATATCCTAAATAAAATATATGTGATGGCATGTACAACATGAAGCTTCAGAGATATGGGTACAAGCAGCTATATGTTGTTACCTGGAGGTCTACAAGTCCTAAGTGAGAATGAACTTGAATGAAGAGCATCAACATGACAACACCAAGCAGTAAGTGCCAATATGCCCTTTCTTTCTTGTGTACCCTCTCTGGGAGACAACAGTCCAACAGCAGGCACAGCAAAGCCACTGATGCCCCACCATGGGCACTCAGCAGCTTTCCTTCACTTGCAAAGAACCTCTCTGCCCACACTCTGAAGCAGCCTGACTTCTGCCCAAGTCATGTCAACTAATCGTTGGCGTTAAGCATAAAGAGAAAAAAGCAACAAAATTTGAACAATGAGCACCTACCTTCTTAAAAGTAGCTTGCCCCGTTCTTTGGGTGAGAGGTTCAGTTAAAACATATGATCTGCAAATTTTCCACTTCATCAAATCCAGCTAATAGAATTCTACAATCTAGTAGTTTAAGCTTCATGTTAGAAAAAGCCAGGGAAACATTTGCTTTGGCACTGGCAGGTTCTCAGATTTTTCCAGTTGGAACAATGATAAATGACTTAACCCTGATCATTTTTCTGAAACCTGATTTTTTTTGTTTGACATTTATTTAAAGTTTCTATAAACACTAACACCTATAAAACATGGTTTACTGTTTGATTGCTTGGCAGACAAGCAAGCCTTAAATACATAAATTATGAGCACCTAGTTAATGAGTGACATGACGGACATGAAGTTTTATTTACCATTGGCATGAGCCTTCATATAAAATTAGTGGCATAAGAAAGCCAGGTTTTGTGAATGCACATAGGCATACCTATTCATGGCCTGATTTCCACCCCCTCCCCCCCATTTTTTTTTTTAATTTTTTTTTTTTAAAGACTTGACATAAGACTGTGGCCTATGTGTAATTTCATTGCCTGGAGCAAGGTTAGGGGAAAGCCGCTCCATCTGGCAATTTCCCTTTGACTGGCACATAGTTAAACAATGATGCAGTTTGACAAATTTCAAACCCTGCTTATGAAAAAATAACATAAACACAATAGTCACTCTGAGTAGATTGTCCACCTGTGCAAGCGGGCATGAAGTGTTAAGTAAAGGCTGCTGGTAATGAATAAAGATGCAGTGCATAGTTGGATTAGGTCGTTCCAAATGTAAATCACTGTCAGATAAAGCACTTGTGTTTACATGTAGCATTAATATTTTGATCAGTATGTTTAAGAGAATTAGCTTCTTAATGCAGATGTTCTCATTTGGACCTTCACACCCATAGCTTCAGCCAATTCCTTTACCATCAGTTATGTCAACATGTCATAAATCTTAGCTGCTTTAACTTCTATTTTAAACAAAGCTTTGTTGTAAAATTTGGAGGCGTGTTTCCTTCAGGTTTTATTTTTGGCAACTTTCTTGTTATTTTGTTGAAAATCTGACACATTAATGTCTAATTAACCATCTTTGGGTATTTCACTGACAAGGATTCCAGCAGCAATCAAATGCCTTTTCATTGTAAGAACCTCCCTGCCCCTGACCCAACCAGCTGTATCCATTATGCGAACAAGAAGTCTTTATATCTTGACACATGAACAATAAAGTCATTACACTTAGCGGAAACAGGACATGTGTCTCAACAGCTACACACTCAATGCCCTTGTGGACTACATATCACAAAGGTAAACACTCACAAAATGAGATAAAGTGAAATTGCAACACGAAATTCATGGACGGTTGGCATTTTCTTTGAAACAATGAAAATATTTTTAAACTCAGAGATATTTTAACATTGATGACCTTCTCACAGAGCTTGCTGGAGGATGCAACACCTGAAGATAAAATACACCCCATACACAAAGTGGTGAAAATTCTCTCTTAAGGAAAGAATTAATTTCTTAAGGAAAATTAAATAATTTTTGCTGAAAGACATATGCAGCAAATATGGTATCCCACAAAATAGGAGTATTTTTCTAAAATTCTGAAAAGAAAAAGGATAAATATTTAGATTTTGGAGGCTTTGTGTTTCATGTAAAAATATTTTGCATACCTCTGGTTAACTAGGGTGTTCTAAATTCAACAGATTTTTACTATTCGATATTGTTTTCTAACCGCAATTTGTAAATGCCTTACAGTCACCTATCAATCCTCCCATATACCCCCATCACTGGCAAGAATTTATGCACACTTCTTTGCACATAAGAGCATTTGGAAAGACCATCTCACTTTTCCAGAGCTTCTCTGTCATTATTGCAACTACAGCATTAGGTTAAGTTTTGAATCAATTTTCCCTTTTTTGATTAATTTATAGTAACAGTTTTGCTGTTTTTCAACGTAAGTGAAAAAACTAACATTTATGGGAGCAAGATTTAGCAACAGGGATCTTTAGGTCATATGTTGGTCATAATGATGATCATCTGAGAGTTGTGGAATATACATCCATTGGAAAGAAACAAGCTGGCTTTGATCCAAGAGACTTTCATAGCCTATAAACCTTGATCTTTTTCCAAACACTGAAATAAGTTCCAAAGGAAGGTAAACCCAAAACAAGTACTTAAAGATATTAAAGATAGCATAAAGGAAACTGGTATGATGGGAGAAAAGAACCATTTACCTTTTGCCCTCAAAGTGAAAGGAACATGTTATGGTAAAACACATACAAAAAACCATTCTTGGTGCCTCAGTTATGTAACTGTACTTATAAGTATTTAAGACTAGTGATATTAAAGCAGGGCAAGAAAGCTACCATGGATTATTTCCTAGGAAAGAACACATTTTATAGATAATTTATTTTCTGTTATGTAAAATGAAAGCCAGAAATAAAAAAAAAAAAAAAAAAAAAGGCTCAAAATACTGTCCCAAGATGAGTCTACCTGGTTGCAAGCTAGCAAAACATTATGTAGATAATTCACCAAATTCCTGAGCAATTCCACCATCACCTCTGTATCAGCATAACTGCTACTACCTAGCAGGTGCTGCTCCAAAGGTATGAAGGAATAGTACCAAGTAAGTATATTGATTAAGTCACATCAATGATTGTCTCACTTTGTGCTTTAAGTAGTTATTTGCCAAAAGCTTTATTTGCCTGCATTTTTGTGCCCACATATAGAGTGGTCTCAGGGTGAATGACTTCCTTATCTGCTGTTATTTTCAATATATTAATTTTTAATAAACTTGCAGCTGAAGTGATATTTTTTAAAACACCTAAATCTGTGGGAGAGACACTATCCTTGGCTAACTGAACTGGACAAAACTCAGAGGGGAAGTTATCGGGCCCTTATACTTGGCTGTTGTGAGGCCTCATCTCAAGTACTGTGTTCAGTTCTGGGCCTGTCATTCTAGGAAGGACATTGAGGCTCTGGAACGTGTTGTGAAACCAAAAGACTGGTTCCTTGCTCCAGCTGCACTTCTAGAGAGCTCTAGAAGGAGTAGTGAGGAAAACCCTCACTCTGGAAGCCTCCACTAATGCTCTTGTACGTATATCAAATATCATTTATTTGATATTCAGGCTTTAATTTTCTGACTTTCCAGCTGCTCCATAGTCTCTCCATTTAGAAATGACAGTACCAGAGAACTTCCTAATTTTATGCTTCTGCTTTATTAAATTTTACTTTTCTGGAATCTGTATTGAGATCTCAAATACATATACAAAAGGTCGGATTCACTTTTATTCCTTGTCTGATCTTGACACCTCCTTATGGATATTTTCTTCTCAAACATTTCTGTTCCAATTTAATAATTAACAAATTAAAATGGCAGGTCATCTTAAAAACACCAGGATATACTCTTAATAATGGCATAAAAGTTATAAAAAAAGCCAATACCATACCTTAAGAATTCATAATCCTCCAAATAAAACATCAATTCAATATAAACATAATAAATATATCCATATCTAGACATTATAATTATATATACTTGGAAAACAAATTCTCCTGCTGTATAATGCTCAAAATGCTGGTTACTAAATATTCTTATTACCTGGAATGAAATCAAGTCAGTCATTCAATTCTTGCTGTTGGTTATGCTAATCCTTTAATATTACTATTTATTCCAGCTGAGAAAAAAAGGCCTAAGCCAGCTGTTCAAAACATCAGCATTTTAATGCTCTCAGTGTTAGCATAATATTTTATCACCTGTACTTTATATTCTGTCTCAATTCATACATTAAATTGTATGTCAGGTTTACTTAAGGGGACGGCAATCAGTTTCTACTGATTTAAGACTGTAATAACAATTGCACAACAGTCTAAAAGATATAAAATTATAGCGACATAATTTGCACTCCCTTACACCTTTGTGTGGCCCTAAAAAGAGCTGCAGAATCCTGTCTCCATAGGTTTCTGTGACCCAAGCTGTGTCCTGTAGTGTTGTATGAGAATGCCTTTAAGCATCAGTTGCCCATCTTAAAATTCTAAACTATAGTCTGGTTATCACAGGAAAACAATTTCACAGCTGAAAATGGCCTGGATGAGAAGGAAATTTATTTCTTCAGAGAAGGAAATAGGACAGTATGAGTGAAAAGAATGGGTTTCTAAGATCTCTCTTGCTAATCTCCAGTGTCTTCCTGAGAAATACCCAAAGATTTCTAAAATCACTGATGTGAAAGCAGCACTATTGACATAGAACGACTCCATTTCTTTTCAGATACCATTTTAAGAAAGATCTGCACCTCATCTTTTGGCTGCAGTCTTGCAAAGTTCTGATTATGCTTCCTCTGCCACTTTTTCCCTCAATTATTTACCCATTTTACAAATGCATTTGCACAGCTGTTTTGATAGCTGTGTTTACTTGATGCTACATGAAGATAAAAAGTAGTACATTAGGCTACCCTGACACAAATTGGGGTTTCCCATAACAGCTAGCAAGATTGTGATTTTTATCACAATATTAAAATTTTCATATTATCTCAATGCAATATGGAAATCCTCAGTATAATTTTCTAATATTAACAGGCTCCAGGCCGAATAAAAACATTTGGAGTCCTAGGAAATGTGTCCTATAACATGCTTCTGCAACAGTAAGGCTATTAATAAGATTGGAAGATTCATCAGTTATGTAGCTCACAACCCTTGCAAGTTTTTTAGTGGTAATGAGCAATAATGACATTTTGCTGAAACAGGAGTATTTATAAGTATTGGAGGAGTATTAATTCCACCTTCAGAAAATATATCAGGTATCTTTATGAAGTTTTAATTACATGCCAAAAATATATAATCCTTTGTTTTTCTGGCTAAACTCACCCATCAAAAGCTTTGTACAGCTGGAAAGTGCTATGCTTTCTAGTACTCAGACCTTCTCTTTCATGGTCTAGACATGGCGAAGGAGAGTAGCACACTGCTCATCCTCACTGCAGCTCTGTGCAGGCTCATAGTTGACCAGCAAACAAAAGTATCCACATAAGTTAACTGAAAGGCAGATAACATCTTAGAGGAAAGCAGTAAAACACTCTGGCAATTAAATACAGCTATTTACAATCTAATGCTACGGAAGGCAATTGTTTGTGGACAGCATATGATGCTTCTTCAAATTACAAGTCCCCAAAGTCTCCAATCAAAGTTGAATTCAATATAGGACTCAACTAATCAGTTCATTCACAGGCAAAGTTTTGGCTGAAGTTAAGTTCTGAGTAAGGGTACCAGTGTTTCAAACTGGAGGGGAGTGATCTCCAAATAAACCAAAAGACATGTCTACTCTTCAGATACTACTGAGGGCAGAGTTTGCTGTAAAGCCATATCTTCTGCTACACAGCTGTCTGTTAGAAAGCTTTTGGCAGTGTTGGAATGCACAACCTTCTGCATAAACAACATTTTTCCATTGTTTTAATAGAATTAACTAATCTCAACAGTTTAGACACCTACAAATTTAGCAGCCCAGCGCCAAGAACACTGCAACAATCAAACTTACAATCATGCTATAAATTTTAAATATATTTTTTAACCTTCAGAGGGTCAAAACATAGTGAAGTTGCTTGAAGAGTCTTCTAAAGGGTATGTTGCTTCAGCTAAACTACCCAGCATTTTTTGAACATTTTTATGAGTCTGTTATAGTCTTTTAACTCAGGATCACTTGGGAATAACAGTATAACTAAGTACTGTGATGAAGCAATTCAAGAAAGTATTTTCCTTCTTGAAAAATAGACTATCAATATATCAATAAGAATACATTTTAGCATTTTTTAGCATTTTCTGTCATGATAACATACTGAGAGTCGTTCTGTACCTAAAATCATTTCAATCAATTTTGTTTATCTTACTCTGAAGTTCTGGATGATTATAGACCCTTAATTACTTTGAAGAATAAACCACAGTATTTTAGCACCTGTAGCAGTCAGCCTTTCCCAAATTCACACTATGAAGTGAATATATACCAGTAAGTAATGTGAATCACAACAGAACCATCATCTGTCATCATATTCACAAGTAGTCAACATGGATTCCGTAAGGGGAAATCATGCTTGTCTAATCTGATAACCTTTTATGAGGATATCAGTAGA